>JANHGC010001526.1:48227-59197 GCA_027560395.1 Boaedon fuliginosus | reverse complement strand
GAGAGAGGATGAGAGGGATGGATGGGTGAAGGAGGGATGGAGGGGGGGAAGAGGTTCTTCAGAATTTAATAAATTTTAGGTTTACATATGAAATGATATGTAAAATCTGACAAAATACATCAACTAAGGATATAATTTCCTCATACATTTAAAAGGCCCTTAGGTTCTGAAATAAGGTGCTGCTTGTCTGCTGAAAATTGTGCTCCTTTTAATATATTAAATTATGTATGCATCACTGTAGTACCAGTTTCCATATTAACGTAGTTCCTCCAGGCCAAAATCGCTCCAAGTTCTTAAAGCTTTCTAAGTTTCTTTCCTACTTTTTTTTTTTAAAAAAAAATTGAATAGTTCTGAAAATTTAGTATTGGCATGCCACTTTCAAAAATTAAGCAGATAAAAACATCCTCTAGTACAGTATTTAACACAAATACCTTTTTACATTTAAATATAAAATATTAAGTTATATAGGGTTGATAGACAAAATCAGAGCATTACCTTTTCTTAAAATGTTGAATAACACTGCAATATATTTTTGCAGTACATTTTTATAAAATAACTGTTTCTGAGCTTGAAGTAACATCTTATGCTTTACTTGAGGAAGGAGTATTAGGTATGCTCACTCCCTTAAATTATTTATAAAAGTAATAATGGCAGAAAAAAATAAAATTATGATTTTGAGGGGATTTATAGTGTTTCCCATACCATAGGATAAATTGTAAAAGGAAAATTGTCTGTGACAAATGTTTATTGATAAAAGTAAATTTTGCGTAGGCAAGATACTGAAAACTATTGGATCCATATGAAGTTCTGGCGAAAATAAATGATATTTTATATCAAGAATGTAGATAGAAAGGGAGACTTGAAAAGGTACCTATTGAAGATGTGATGCAAGGTATTATCTCTGTAAACCATGTGCAAATATCTTTACATTGATTGCAAGGTAGCAAACAGTATAATCATCAAAAGAGAATACAATTCCTATCAATTCTACAGAATATATTAATTGTCACTAACAAAAAATATATGTGAGTGTCCTGTATTTTATTGTTTAATCATCTCTCGGGTAATCTACACTTTCGCACATTTCTTAGAGAATCCCAAGAGCTGACCGAGAACCTATATCAAGGTGCATTTTCAAATGGGGTGGGGGACGGGAACAACAAAGGATTGATTGATTGATTGATTTAAAAAGATTTATGTTAATGTCTCCTTTGTAAAACACAACAAAAAGAAGGTGGCTCACAACAGTAAGAAAATAAAAGAAACCAAGGCTCCTTATCCACTGGCTCTAGCCCATCAATCCATACAATTCTTTGACCCCAATCTTACCACATCCCAATACCTGACATAGTCCTTTATTGGCTTTCTGAAAGACCCAAAGGATGGTCAGTGGTTGGATTCAATATTTTTTACTACTGGTTCTGTGGGTGTGGCTTGGTGGTCATGTGACTGAGTGGGTAATGTCACTCATCACACCCATCCCTACCTCCCGACTACTCACCTCAAAGGAACAGGTAGGATTAAGGCTGTTTTGGGGGCCATTTTCAGGCTGATTTTGGCTGGAAAAATGGCCTGAAAACAGCCAAAAAAACAGCCTGTTTTCAGGTAATTTTTCTGGCTGTTTTCAGGCCAATTTTTGGCTGAAAAAGTGGCCTGAAAACGGCCAGGAAAATAGCCTGAAAACAGGCCATTTGGGGGCTTTTCCAGGCCATTTTTCAATCAGTTTGCAGGCCATTTTTTGGGCCATTTGCAGGCTGTTTTTCTAGCCAAAATTGTCCTGAAAAGGGCCTGAAAACACACCAGAACAGGCCATTTTCAGGCTGTTTACAGGCCATTTTTTGCCGTAAAAGTGGCCCAAAAACTGCCCAAAAACAGGCAGGAGCGAGGTCAGCCGGTGGTCCGATTTGCCGGTTCTTTGAACTGTGCAGAATTGGAACAAGGTTCACCTGAACTGGACAGAACTGGCTGAATCCCACCCCTGATGGTGTTCCATAGGGAAGAAGCTGCTATAAACAAGTCATACAGTATTTCCAAAATCCCATTAGATGGCAGTTTTAAAGGGATGGGATCTGGAGTGTGCCTACCCTATCTAGTCTGATGGAATAGATAGATATCCATAGGGATAAGTAACCCCACAAATTATTTGTTTGTTTGTTTGTTTGTTTGTTTGTTTTATTAGATTTATACCCCATCTCTCTTCCCCGGTCAAGGGAACTCGAGGTGGCTAACAACAATAGTTAAAATACAATAAATACATTAAAAATTATCACAAAATCACATGGAACCAATTCTTCTGTAGGGCTTTAAACGTAATCACTAGCACCTAGAAATATGCCCAGAAAGAAACTGGGAGTCAGTGCAGTTTGTGTAGCAGCAGTATAACAGGGGAAAACTGAGGGGTCCCTAGCAGTGTTTAAGATCCCACATTCTTTATCAATTGTAACTTCTAGATGGTCTTCAGAGGCATTCCCATGTAGACTGAATGGTAACAATCCAACCAGGAAAAAACCAAGGGGGGAATGACTGTGAGGAAGTCCTTCTGATTCAGGAATAGGTGCAATTGGCAAACAAGACCCATTTGGGCAAAAGATCCCAAGCCATGATTGCCAGTTGCTCCTGGAGCAGGAGCTGTGAGTCCAGGAGAACTCCCAAGATGTGTATCAGCTCTATCTGGGGAAGTGCTCTCATTTCAAGAGTCAAGGATAACACTTCACTGGATCTGGGTCGGAGGACCAAAAGCATGGATGTTGCAGAACAATAAATAGAAGAGCAACCCCAATTTTCACACCCTATTAGTTTAAAACAATAACATTCAAAAATACCATTAAACATGAAAAAAAATGTAAACAGAAGCCTATTTTTGTGCCAAACAAAATGGTCAAGAAATTTCAACATAGTAGCAATCTGATGTGGAAATGAAACTAACTTTAGAAAAAAAAAGTGTAGACTAAAATAGGAAATAGTAGGAACAAAACTTTGATGAAGAAAGCACTTTCTGTAAGGTGACAGAGTTAGGATCACTCAGAAATCTTGGAAGATATAAAAGAATTTTTTTTTTTTTGCAAAATAATCTGATACTTGTTAAACTTTCTTGGATAATAAAGGTTTTTTTTAGAAGAACAAATTCTGGAAACAAAAATTCAATAAAACTGGTTAAACTTTTTAAGCAGTAGAAAGCCTAGAAAATACATGAACCTCGCAACATCTCTTTGCCAAGTCAGCATAATTTATGCCAGTCAATTAACAGCACCTTGCTTAAGCATTTCCTAGCTGTGAAACCAGCTGTGTGAAAAGATACCAAATATCACCACTGAAGCAACAATAGATCAATTTTATGTTTCTTTGGTTTAAATATCTTTGGCAGCTAAAGGGCCTGGTATGGCTCACTAGCTCACAGTTTAAATAATTATATGATCTTAATAATTATTAGCTCCTCATTTTTTTGTTGTTATCTAAAATGATCATACCTTTTCTCTCTATCCCCAAATGGAGTAACAAACCTCCTATATTTGAAAATGCTGAATTTAAAGGTCTTATTCCCAAACTAAGAATCCTTAGTTTGGTATTTGAGAGAAATAAGATGTCTCTTTCTCTATGGAGCTGGCTGTGAGCAGGATATACAGTGGAAATCTCTCCAGTACAGATGACCAAAGAAATGACATGTTGGATGTGGATTAAGGAGACTTTTAGATCCACAAACTCTGGCCTTAGAGTCCATCACTGGAGATGATATTATTCTTTTTCCTCTCAGGGAACGAGGAAAACCAGCTTAGCTGTCAAAGTCACTAAATTCACGCCTTTGCTGGTTCATGCTGAGCAAATTAAGCAGTTTCCCTTCTTTCCTTGCCTTTGCTGCCCTTCTATGGAATAAATCTTTTAATTCTTTCTGTATTTTAACAGTTCTCTTTTGTTTATTTTCATGGTAGTCTACTATTAACTGTTACCATGTTTTCACAAACCGTGTGGCCAAGGTGTTTATGTTTCTGAGTGCATGTGTGAATTTGCATGTGGGTTTCAAATATTTGCTGGAACGACTGTACAGTCAGGATAACAGAATAACAGTGTTGGAGGTCTTCTAGTCCAACCCTGCTGCTGAAGCAGGAAGCTCTATACCATTTCAGACAAATGGTTAAAAACCTCTGGTATTGGAGCACCCACAACTTCTGGGGGCAAACACTTCCACTGATTAATTGTTCTAACTGTCAGGAAATTTTCCTTAGTTCTAGGTTGGTTCTGTCCTTGATTAGTTTCCATCCATTGTTTCTTGGTGCTTTGGAAAATAGACTGACCCCCCCCCCTTTCTTGTGGCAGCCCCTCAAATATTTGAATCTACAATTTTTATTTTTTTACTAAGAATTGAGTCTGTTTTAATATTGTTCTTCTTGTTAATTATTTTATTATGGATTCATTTTACATTGTACAAATGGATCGTAAAGAACTTTGGGTACTTTAGTAAGGTCTCAGTTTTTTCTCACTATACCTCTCATCTTGCTCACTTCCAGTGTCACTAACTTTTGACACTGACAAAGCAGTCGTCTTCACAAAAACCCATAAGAAAAGTAATTTCTCATTTACTTTTCTGTGAACACTTGTACTTGGTGTACACTTGTACTCCTTCTCAGGTACATGCATTTTGCCAACAAAATTGTACTGAATGCTTGATGCAAAACATAAAATGCTGACTGCACAATTTCTGCTGCAACATATATGGAACAACATATACAATCTAGCTACAAAAGTCATATTTATAGCAGGAGAGATCTTTGCCTTGATCCGTATAAAGTTATAGAAAGAGATTGGTACAAATATTGGTAGTAGCATTCTGATGCATCTCTGCATTGCAGCAGTGTGAATAAATCATAATTTCTTTACTATCAGCAGGTACTAATTAACATTAATTCTACATTAGAAGAGGATTCTAATGTAGTAATATACATCATGAGCAGATAAATGCCACAAGAACTCCTACTGATGGCGAAGCAGCTAAAAATTGCAAGAAAATAATAATGGCTTGTCAGTGTTGTATGAAAAATCACATCAAGAATCAGTGGAGTTCGATGTATTAGCTTTCTATATTCCTTTTTCTTAACAGTGGCAATTTCCTAGTTCAGTTAGATCTTAGTGAATCA
The DNA here is from genome assembly GCA_027560395.1 of Boaedon fuliginosus. Lineage (NCBI taxonomy): Eukaryota > Metazoa > Chordata > Lepidosauria > Squamata > Lamprophiidae > Boaedon > Boaedon fuliginosus. Next base: position 54,068 of record JANHGC010001526.1, on the reverse strand, counting down.
GGCATTTATCAATTGGCATTCACACAATACATAATAACATACTGCACTGAAACAACCTGAATAGTGTTGATGAAGATTCTTCTGTATAGATCTGCTCCCAATGTACTAACTAACTGAAACATTTAGTGTCAGAAATTGGAGCTAAAATGTTTTCCCTGTTTTGTAAGTAGAGATTTCCTCTCCCTCATCCATATATTTTTGTTATATACCTGAGAATTCTTTTTTGGGGGAGTGGGATAGTCACAGCTAATTGTTGAACAAACTTAATTGTTTCTCTTTTTACCTGCACCTCACGTACCTGCTTTAAGGGAAGTCAGTGATGAATGTGAGTAAAAGATATGGAAAGCTTCATTATTTTTCTGTGCCTGCTTCTATCAAAGAAAACAAGCCACCGCAAAAAGCAAACAAGAGATTTTATCTCTGGATTGAAAAAGCAACACCTCAAGAGGATTAGTCAATTGCCATCCAACTGACTTCTTGTGCAGTGATTAAAAAAGCAGCCATTTATCTTTTCAAACCGCAATCTCATTTATTTCTATGTGGAATTGCTCAAAACCTTGCAGAAAAGCACAGGATTCTCAACAGTTAAATCAGTCACTTGTCCATAAGAGAAACTTGGAAACCTAACAAAAGACCAAGAAACAAACAAACAAACAAAAAAAACCCCTGAACTATCTGCCAAGGAGTACATAGTATGTTTAGGAAACTTCATAAGGTTCTAGACCAGCATGGCTGGCTGGGGAATTCTGGGAATTGAAGTCCTCAGGTCTTAAATTTTCCAAGGCTGATCACTCCTGATCTAGACAATTTTCTACTCATATTCTGAACAAAGTGGAGATAGTGGAGCAGCACTATTTGATCAAAGAACTCCAAATTGCTGCCTTAATGTGTGTGTGAGAGAGGTTTCCATTAGACAGACTGTCAATAGTTTAGAAGTACAGTGTAAAGTAGGGGCAGGAATAAATAGGGAATCATGTGTATTTATTTTAGTTTCAAAACTTTAAAAGTTCAGTATTATAGCTTGGGTGCTAGATTAAAAACTTTCTCATGGTGAAAGGAATGGAGGAGCCATTTGAAGGCAATAAGAATGGTAGCACTCCAAGATGTTTTGCGATTTACCATACTTTTCAGTCTATAAGATGCATTCCCCCCCCCAAAGTGGGTGGAAATGCCTGTGCATCTTATAGAGCAAATGTTGCCAAAGCCCCATTTTCAGCTTCCGCCTCCCAGCAATTTGCCTCCTTGCAGCAAACAGCAAACAGCCTGGTTAGCTTCAGCACAGCCTGATTTAGCATGAACAGCTGATTGGCGGTTGGATTGGCCTCCTGGAAAATCACGCATTAGCTGTTCCAGGATGTGGGGATCGCCACTACCCATCGCTGCTGTCGCCGCCATCGCCACTGTTGCCGCCATCACCGCTGTCGCCACCCATTGCCACCGTCCCCGCCCATGACCACCCTCACTGCCCATTGCCATTGTCACCACCCATCATCACCACCACCTATTGCTGCCTCCATACGTCCCATTTTGGCCTCTGCACATCTCGTTTTTGGCCTCCGCATGTTCCATTTCTGGCCTGTTCCAGGTGACAGGGATCACCACCACCGCTACCTATCACTGCCAAACAATTGGAACAGGCCAAAAATGGGATGCACAGCTGAAAATGGGGTGCATGGAGGCCAAAAACGGGAAGTGCAGAGGCCAAAAATTGGGTGTGTGGAGGTGGTGATAGCGGTATTGGGTGGCAACAGTCCCTGCAGCCTGGAACAGTATTCCAGGAGGCTGATCGAACTGCCCATCAGCTACTCATGCTAAATCAGGCTGTGCTGAAGCTGAACAGGCTGTTTGTTTGCTGTTTGCTGCAAGAAGGAAAATTGCTGGGAGGCAGAGGCAGATTTTTTTACTTGTTTTCCTCCTCTAAAGCTAATATATGTCTTATAGTCCAGAGCATTTTATAGTCCCAAAATACAGTAATTCCATTTTTTCCCACTTCCATTATTATTCCTCCAACTCTAGGAGAGATGACACTGAGAACTGGAGAATGGCCCAAGAAGTCACCCAGCTAAAAAACTTCTTTCCAGATTGTGTAGATGCTATGAGGGTAGTTACAGTGTTATCCCGAATCAATTGTGTTTTGTTTCCATGATACTTACTTAATTTGTATTTACTTGCTTTAAACAATGAAGGTCAGTTTACAGTACAGTGGAATAATAATTAAAGGAGGAAGAAATAATATTTTTTATAATCTTTCCTACTATAATCTACCAAATCCTGGACCAGTAGTTTTTCAAGCGCAGCCCCAATGTAGAGTGATTTATTTATTTGTTTGTAAAACATATGTGGCACCAAGTAAACCTGTTACTATGTATCTTAACGCAGCCAGGAAAAAGGTCATTTAACATACCTGAGGGATCAGTCCCAAGCATACAACCAAGCCTTCAAGGACTTTTGAAAGGCCAACAGAGTTGGGATGATCCAAATATCTAAAGGGGGAATATTGCAGAAAGCAGGTGCTATGGCAGAGAAGGCATATCTCCTTGTTCTGCCAGCCGATATTTCTTGACTGATAAGATCTGCAGCATGCCCAACCTCCCTGGCCAAATCAGGTAGGCAGATGATGGCAGATGATGACGATCCTTTAAGTAACTAAGCCCCAAGCCATGAAAGGCTTTAAAGATGATAACCAACACTTTGATTTGCACCCAAAACTCATTAGCAACCAATGCTACTCATGAAAAGATAGTGCTACATGTGTCAAATACCTGACACCCTTTATTTATTTAATACAATTTATATGCCGCCCAATCCCAGAGGACTATGGGCAGCTCACAATCATAAAAAACAACTAAAAAATCAATAAATACAAAATCTAAAAACAGTCTTAAATAAAAATTATTAAAAAAAACAAACCTACAGTAACAGCCATACTTCCATTCATACAAGGGGAGTCATTAATTCCAAGCGTGCTGGTAGAGCCAGGTCTTCACAGCCCAGTGGAAGGTTAACAGATAGGAACCTGATTCCAGAGAGCCGGTGCTGCCACAGAGAAGGCTTTCCCCCGTGGACCTGCCAGCTGGCAATGCTTAGCTGACAGGACCCATAGGAGACCAACTCTGTGGGATCTGATGGGGTGCTGGGAGATGTAAGGTGGAAGAAGACAGTCTCGAAGATACCCCGGTCCTAAGCCATGAAGGGCTTTAAAGGTCATCACTAAACCTTGAATTGCACCTGGAAAGCTATTGGGAGCCAGTGCAGCTCACGGAGGAGAGGTGTTATATGGGTGCATCGAGGTACACGCTTTGTCACTTGTACAGCCACATCCTGGACCAATTGAATCTTCTGGGTGCTCTTCAAGGGTAGCCCCATGCAGAGCACATTGCAGTAATCTAACCTAGAGGTGATAAGGGCACGAGTGACTGTTAGGAGAGCCTCCTAGTCCAGGAAGGGGCACAACTGGTGCACAAGGTGAACCTGTGCAAAGGTTCCCTGGCCACAGCTGCCAAATGCTGTTCCAATTGTAGCTGTGGATCCAGGAGAACTCCCAAGTTGCACACCCATTCTGAAGGGGTCAGTCTATCCCCCCCCCACAGTTAGAAGTGGACAATCAACAGGACCATGTGGGGGCAACTTCCAAAGCCACTCATTCTGCACTGGTTGAAGTTTCTGAACGCTCTTCAGGGGCAGCCCCACATAGAGCAGATTGCAGTAGTTGGAGCATGAGCAATTGTGAGCAAAGGCTCCCAATCTCAGGATTGTCATGAGGTGATTTGGGCATTGCCGCCTTGAGTTCCCCTTTGGGGTGAAGAGAGGCGGGGTATAAATCTAATAAATAAATAAAATAAATAAATAAATAATGTCTGAAGGGCCACCTGATCAAGGAAGGGGTTCCCTTAGTCATGGAAGCTACCTGCTCTTTGAGCAAGACCTACAAGACTAAGAGGATCCCTTAGTCTTTAGGGAGATGTCAGCTTTAAAAGCCATTTTTCTTAGAAGCTTCTATGCTGCCACATTTTAATGCCTGGGAAATTGGGAGGGGGGCTTTTAGAGGGAGGTGAAAGTTTAGACATAATGACATTCTTCTTCTGAGTCAAGGCCATGCCATCCTGCACCTGGGATAGGAGTGGTTGAAGGAATCTTTCCAGTTTGGATGACTGGTGATTGGAATATGTGATGGACTGATGAGTGCAGGGGGTGGGTTTTGGATTTTCAGCTGGAAAAACCAGAATTCTCAGATTTGGGTTTTCCCAGATGTGCCAACATGATTCTCTAAATAAATTTTTACTTGGATGAACTCTGTCTCTGAGTACTGAATGGAGATGGGGAAGTTTCTTTGGAGTGCTGACAGGAGCTTTAATTTCTATAGCCACCCAATTTTAGTAGGACTGATTTAGAGCCAGTACCTTCCTATCCAGCTTGTACAACCTCCAGGGACTGAAACAGAACTCCCATAGTTTCATTTGGCCAGTATGGAGACAAAATAATTTTTTATCTCCTCTCCCTAATCCCCCCCCCAATATAGTTCCCCTCTCCCCTTATTGGGTGCAGACATGTGTCTGGAGTGTGTATGTCTATAAAGTAAGTGTGTGTGTGTGTGTGTGTGTGTGAAATTTCTATATTCAGCATATGATATTCAGTTATGTTTATGAAGCGGTTTTCCATACGATGTAACAGAATTTAGCTTCTTTTTGCCATCTGCTTGTTAAAGATAGGGTTCTTCATTCATGTCAATTCAGCAATTTTATAAAACAATTGTGATACTTCTGTAATGACATCAAATTACCAGTTTTAATACAAGTTGGAAAATTATTTTCAGCAATACCGAGTAGATTTATACCACTATCAGGGATACAGAAAAATCATAATGTAGTGTAAAACTAACCAAATTCTGTTATGTGGTAAAGAATGGCTTAGAACATTTTTTTTAGTATAGAGATTATCCTGTGTATTTACAGTATAAGGAAAAATGCCCAATGATTGTGGGCCATTTTAGTAACTTTTATAAGAAAAATGCCTACCACATATGCACAGCTGTTGTAATAATAATAATCATCATTCACTTGGGTAACATGTAAGCATTGTAGGATATTTAATTTTAATAACAGCACAATGATAAAAACATGGAGCAATTGCTGCAGATAGTAAGCCTAATAAAAAAGCCATGTTGAGGTTGTAGGGCCATGCAGAATGACATCTGAGATAACTAATGGAAGATTCTGTCTGACTTTCTCTCTCTCACACACACACACAGATTATACATATGTGGAAATGTAATGTAATGGTCACCCTGCTTAACTCTCAGAAGTAAGGGGTTTGTTGTTGCTTGCAAAGCTGCTCCAAGGGAGGGGGGCTTAATTTGAAGTTCAATTGAAATGAAACATTTCTTCATTGCTTCACATATCTCTGTTTTTCTTATTGTACCATTCAAATGAAATATATAAACTGTAAGTGTAGATGAGGAGAGATGTGGAATGTGCCCCTGATGGTTACTAAAACCTTTTGCAAGTATGGAGGTTGGGGTGCAGCAGACTCTGTCCTGTGGTGCCTAGCACCATTACAAGGTAAGAAACATCTCCACAATCAGAGCTTTTGTCAAACATTGCAGGTCTCAGAATTATTTCAGGCTAGGGGAGTTTCCGGGGGCATGTCCACCGCTACTGGACGCATCGACCACGGGCTCTGTGGCCGATGCTCCAGAACCACTGGCCTGAAAACCCGAAAAGGGTCAAAACCCACCTGGAGGGTGGGGTGAGTAAAGGAGTGTGGGAGGAAGGGTTGAGGGAAATCGCCAATTCCCTCCCCTCCTTCCGTGTACTCCTGCTAGGGCCAGCAGGGAAGGTCGCT
>JANHGC010001526.1:22161-38260 GCA_027560395.1 Boaedon fuliginosus | reverse complement strand
TAGTATTTTTAATGTCCATATTCCTACAATTCCTCTTTCCCAAAAAATAGTCTCTGATATCTTCTTTGTGTTCTGTCTTTTTCGTCGCCATTTTGCCATTCCAGCCTGGCCCTTCTCCTTGTTCTTCCTTTTCCTCCTGGCTCTGTGCCCCTGGTTATTCTAATTGGCAGAGTCCTGTCTCAATTTTTTTTCAAATTTTCCAACATTATTTTCAAAGTATCTTTTATGTACTCAACAATCTTTCAGGCTTCGCCAAGTTCATCAATTATTATATCACAGTTATTTCTTATCTGTTTAGACTCCTCACAGGTTTCTTGTCTATCCATTTTGTTATCGGTTGACAAAGGCAAGATTTAATCCAAATTTTATCGAAATTCCATTCACCCTCTTGCCTGGGAAGTTCCACTCTCCTTCAAACCAGATGGAGGCCAGAGCTGTGAAACAGACCTTATTTTTTATTTCACGTGTGTTACTTTTAAAAATCGCCATTTTCTCCGTTTTACACATTTCAGCTTTTATTTGTTTCAGGGTTTGGAATGCTCCTTTAGGTTTCACCTCGTATTGTCCCAGTTAATCTCCGGTTAGATATTACCTCTTCTCCCTCCAGCATGTTCTTTTCAGGGAAGGGTTCCGGCTAGTTAGTCGCCATTTCTGGCACCGTCCTGTTCAGTCCTAGCTGGAGATCACAGTCTGTGGGGAAGGGAATTTGCGATTTCCCCTCTACTCTTCAGACCACCCTCTACGAGGAGGCTTTGGGTCCGTTTAAGGACCTTTGGACCAGCAGGCCTAGACCAAAACCATGGGGCTTGCATATTTCATGCACAACGTCGCTGGAAGCCCTGCCCCTTCCTCTCAGGTTGCCTTCTAATACCAGAATGATCTCTTTGAGTCATGCCTCGCCCTCCTTTCCCCTTCCCCTTCCCCCACTTTTCCCCAGACAAATCTTAGAGGAAGAAGGTTATTCTAATACAGGAGAAATTGCTGTTCAGTATCCAGTGAGAGCCCTGAAGTTGGCCAAATTATGGCCATTTTCTTTGTGTAGCTTTCCTATAAGGAGATTTCTCTTTGCATTGCTTCAGGGATGACACACCCTGGAGCAAAGGGGCAAAGGGTGCAGGAGTGTAGAGATAGATGGGGTGCTGTAGCCTAAATAAAATCCTTTCCCCTGGGAATCAAGGACATTTGTGCAGGTGTTTGAAAGGTGGAGACTGAGGTCATCTAGCAACTGGACTGTATGCTGATTGGATCATGTGACTGGACTCTGGGATGGGGGAAGTGACAAAGTTTTACTTTTAATTAGGTGTAAAACCAGCAGGGACTTAGAGCCAGTTTTCCAACAGGAAAGGGTCAATTTGATATGTCCCAATAAAATGTTCTTTGAGGAATTTGCCTGCCTTGGAATTCTTATTGAAGGGGATGCATTACTTGGAAACTTGACATCCAGATTCTAGACTATAAGCATGACCCCACCATCTTATAGGATTGGCAATACAATATAATAACTAGAAGATGGTTCCTCAATTGGACAGTTTATCACTCTCTTTTTCTCTCTCTGGGTAATAAAGAATAGTTTTCTCAAATTAATACATTGCATGTCCAACTACAATGAACCATTACTAAATAGAATGAGTTTTCTATAACATTTAATTAAAATGCCAAACATTTTTTGTGGAGTGCAGAGCTACCATAATAGTCCATTATTTCAAATTATATCCCTTGCTTTGAATGTGCCTTCCCAGTCATGGTGTCTGGTTCATGGAAGAGTTTCCACACTGCAAGTATGGATGGTCCTGACCCCACTGGCTTTCAAAAGAGCCCTTCTAATCAGGGGTGGGCTTCAAAAATTCCAGCAACTGGTTCTCTGCCTGGTTGCTCGGTGGGTGTAGCCTCCTGCACTACTGGGGGTGCCCAAAAATGGCCTCCCCCACCACCAGGCTGAAAATAACGGGCCTATTTTTGACTTCTGGGAGGCCTGGTTTTTGGCTTCCCCAGGCTCCAGGGGATACCCTGGAGCCTGAGGAAGGCAAGGATGGCCTTCCCAGTCTCCACAGACACCCCAGGCCAAAAATTGGGAGGCCTAGTTTTTGGCTTCCCCAGGCTCAAGGGGATTCCCTGGGCCCTGGGGAGAGCGAAAACAGCCCTCCAAGAGCCTCTGTGCACTTACCTGGCATCCACGTGGAGACTTCTGGGAGGGAAGGGGCAGGGTGAGCGGGGCCAGCTGGTCATTCAAAATTCCGGTTTGGCGAACCAGATGTCAAGTTAACATCCGGTTCACCCAAACTGGCTTGAACTGGCTGAAACCCACCCCTGCTTCTAATCCAATCCTCTGCTCAAGCAGGAGACCCTATAGCATTTCAGACAAGTGGCTGTCCAATCTCTTCTTAAAAACTTCCAGTGGTAGAGCACCAACAACTTTTGAAGGCATTGTTCTCACTGTCAGGAAATTTCTCCTTATTTCAAGGTTGAATCTTTCTTTGATAAACTTCCACCTGTTACTTCTTGTCTTTCTTCAGGTGCTTTGGAGACTAGGTTGACCCTTTATATTGGAACACTGCTATCATGTCGCTCCTAGTCCTTCTCTTCATAAGATTAGACATAGCCAATTCCTGCAACACTTCTTCATATGTTTTAGCCTTTGATCTCCTTATCATCTTTGTTGCCCTTCTCTGCACTCTTTCTAGAATCTCAACATTTTTTTTTCATATTGTGGCATCCAAAACTGAATACAATATTCCCCAAGACTCTTAATGGGGAACTTAATGTAGTACAGGATGATGACTTGTAAAGGGCAAAATTTAGACCTATTAAGTCTGACTATAACAATGACAGGGAGTGAGGATTACATAAGCCCTGCAAGGAAGGCCCCATGTGGAAAAACAAAAAGCACTTTGTAAACACCTTCTCCAAGGGACATTTACAAAATCTCAATTGTACCAAACTGTCGAAGAAACTCTAGCAATCTGTGGGTGAGTTGTAAGCAAATGGAAGCCATTTCCTCTGAAATCTTAAATTCAAAATCTTGTTTTGGGGTTTTGAATGGCTGTGTCGCAACTTTTTGTCACCAACTGCAGACAGTTCTGTCAGCTAAGAGAGTGTTTTTCCTATATATTAGGGGATAAATGAGTGGGGAATAGAGCTCAAAACAGAACTCAAGCAGCGCACATAATATTTCTCACCATGTCCTTTTCAGCATCCTGGATAGGGGAACTATGATTTCAGTGAATGGCAAATGGGGAATAAAGTATCAGTTTAGGTTGAAGGGCATTAATACCCTGGAATTATTTGAAATAGCCATGGTAACAAGCTCCGCAGGAATGTTCAGTTACTCATATTTCCATAGAAACAGAATTTTAAAAATGGAAATTACCTTTAATTTAGTTCTGTTACTTTTCAAAGACAATCACATAATGGCATTTTCCTCAGCTAAATGCACCATATTATATCTTGGCTTCAGAACTGTCTAGAACTTGTTCAGAAATATTGAGTATGCTTCCAAGATGCTGACTGTGCTATCACTTTTAAGGATAAGTTGAATAAATAGCCTATAAGATGATGATAATAGATATGACCACCAAATAAGTAAAGAATCTCTCTCTCCTTTTGTTTTTATATTGCAAACATTTTAAGACTGGCAGCTATTTCCCTCTCAAACTTTCTTTCTAATAAGAGCGGGGATTGGGAAAGTGAAAACAATTGTGATGAGAAGATTCCCCACATCTCAGTGTAATAAGTAGCAGGGCTGTGTGAACGTTTGAAAGGATATTTCATTTTGACAAGGTTCCTCTTTGGTTTGTAAAACTACACATCTACATACATTTATTTAATGAAACACTCAAACAACTCAGTCTTGTTAGGATTGAGCTGAAGTCTACTCTTTTCCATGCAAACTCGAATAGTAATAACAAACCAGGTGCATTATCACTGTGACTGAAAGCCTGCCATTGGGTTGATATGTATGACCATAGAGAATGGGTACCCTTTTAAGAAAGTCATCGGCATTGAATAAATCTGGTAAGAAGCTAAATGTGGTCTCCAAAGAAATGTGAGGAAGGAGGGGGGAACTTCTTGGCAGTGATGGCCAGCCCTTGCAAGAGGTGATGATCCAAGTGATACTTGGAAAGACATTAAGTGTCTTGTGGTTTTTGATATAAATGATGGACCTCTAGAATTGGGGAGAGCCAGGAAATATTTAGCAGCAAGTATGGGTAGAAACCAAATGTAATTTAAAAGTGATATCGATAGAGGCACAGTTATTGTAATCAAACTTAGCCATAGGTGATTAAGTCAACTGTTATGTTCATAATGTACCCATTAATGCTCTAAAGTGGTATCTGTCCTTTCCCTTTCGTCATTTGACTGTAGGTGATTGTCATTTGACCGTAGGTGCAGAGAACATATAAAGCTGGATGGTGCTTATGGCTCTTACATATTTTTTGTCCACCTGCTATATTCAGAGTGAGTGCACTCCAGATCCCTTCTTGTGGGACTAATAAAGTATGTTTTTTCTGTCACTGGGCTCACTTTTGAACTAGTACCCCCCAAGATTCGTAATTTTGCATATATGCCCATTCTCCTAAGATTCTGGAAACCCTTTAAGAGGTGACTCATTTCCCAAGCCTAGAGTTAATGTGTTTGTTAATGCATTTGTGTTATATTTTCACTCTTTATTGTTCTGGTTGTTTTAGTCTGGATTGCCTATTTGTATGTGTTTCAACTGTTTTTATTGGGTTTTTTTGGGGGGGGGATTTTGTAAGCCACCTAGAGCAGGGGTCAAACTCAGGGCCCGCAGGCTGAAGGCGTCACACGCTGGCCCCGGTTTAGTGAAGGGGGGGAAAGTTGCAATATATCACGTGAGGACAACATGACATTGTGAGTTTGACACCAGTGACCTAGAGTCTAACAGAATAGAGAGACATAACAATTTTATTTTATTAAATTAAAAAAATAAATTAAATTAAATTATTTCTTCTTATTCCTGATATATGTTCCTTGCTTTTTGTGTACCTTTGCTCCATACCTCCTTCTCATCTTGATAGTAGGAAAGAAAAATAAATGTGGAACATAATTTGGGGTTTTGAGCACTGGAGGGGCAGCATGGAATATTTGATTCACTGGAATTGCTGCCCAGATATGGAACATTTTTGGAAACAACTGAAGATATGTATGCCTCTTGTCTCTTTCAACAGTTCTGTTGGCAATAAACCTTACTGACTGGCTGAACAACCAGCCTTCAATAGCTGCCAAGAGTTCCGACTTTTAGAGGGAAGAGGATTTTTTACATAGACAAAGTGCATTGTTTGTACCATTGGGAGACTCTTTGTACAACCCATTGGTATGTCCAGGAACTTGGATGTTTTTCAGGGCTGAACTCACATTTCCTGCCTGTTCTCACAGATGGTACTTCAAACAGCTTTATACAGCTTTACTATTTTAGAGAATCATTCCATATTAACTTTTTAAACATGATTTTATGTAACCATAACGTGCTCTATATGTATGAGATATAATGCTATGGAATGCAAGTGAATGAGGCATATATGTGTATCACCATTAGCACCCTGAATCAATCCAGTGAAGAATTAAGACCTCTTCATGGAATGTTATGGATCATAATCGACTATGTTTGTTCCTGGACAGGTGTTTTTCAAGTTCCCAGCCTAAGGCTGAGAAAGAGTGACTGACCCAGCCAGCTTCCATGCCTCAGGGAAAATTAGAACCTGGCTCTATCTGTTTCTAGATACAGTATCACCTTAACCACAAACCACACCAAGTCTCATATAAGTGCATATGTGTGTGTGTGTTTATCTCTTTCTGACTCTATTTTTATCCCCAAAGACTCTCAGTGTGATAGAATTCTAAGGTAGAGGCTGCCTCAATTTTCTACTTCTCATTGTTTTTTTTTACAGCTTGTCCTTTTCGATGGTAAGCTTGAGAGCAGGTTTTGTTTTGTTTATGATGAAAACCCAGCAGGTCTGAGAGATTTGCAGGCTGGAATAAGTAAATGAATAAATAAACATATTTGTCTGTCACTGAGTTCTGCTATATGGTCACTTGTACCTTCAAAGCACTCCTGACATACCTAAGGCCAAAGGACTTTTTTCAAAGAATTGTCTAAAGCTCAATTCTTCACTCCATTCTGGGATGGAATGAGTGCAAACCTGACCAGTTCCTCCTTCTAATCAAAACGTGAAGGACAGGATAGGCATATGGGCCTCGAGTTCTATCTATCTCTAAGACAGATAGAGAAAAATGTTTATTTTGGAGTTTCCCAAAAAGGATTCTTCTCATGTTTGCAGCTGCCATCATGCAATGCTCAGAACTATGTTCAGTTGCAGAGGCACCAGATCACTGTGTGTGCCAGGATTCACAGTCTCTAACAAATAGTGGCAGTGCATAGGTCCTTATAGAATGAGAATTATATGAAATGTGGAGGGAAAGCCAACATCACTTGTCAAATTGATTTGTCAGTCTCATGACATTATTAACATTTGTTTGCATTTGTGTCAGAAGCACTGAAGTGCTTTTGGGTTGCAAGGATTAGCCAGTGACATCACCATTCCCTGCGGGATGCCCACTTGGGGGCTCCTTTCATGTCCTTGACAGGCACTGGAGCAAAGGACAGGAGCTCAACCCTGCCCCACAGCAGCACTCAGGCCTCAAACGCAGGCTTGCTAACATCCATCCCAGTGTCCTAACCACACAAGCCATCCTCCTCCTCTTATTATTAAAGTAAAGCCACAGGAACTGTGATGAAAAGAATTTTTCAGAGGGAGACAGGGAGTGTTTGGAAAACTCTAAAATGGAAATGGAACAAACCTGGTTCTCAAAGAAAGCTGTTTTAGATGGTGGGAATTTGAATGGAACCACAATGGAAAAGGGATACAGGATTTGTGCTAACCTACTGAGTTGAGAAAGTGGATGCTAATTTACTTCAAACATCATAAATAGAGAAGCCCTAAGAGAGCAGAATTTGATCATAGGGTTTAAATGCTGATTTTAAGTATAGATGTTGTTGTCTGCATCTAAAAGATCTTAAAACTGTTTTTCAATAAACTATCAGGGGAAGTTTGAGAAAATAGGAAATCTATCAAATATAAAATAGAAATGAAAGAACAGTAAAACAGAAAAAAACACACCTTGCAAACAGAAAATGAATAAATATAAAAAATTCAGCAAGGCATTTAAACTTAAATAGCCAGGTCAATTTCCATGCTGAAATTGCCAATTAAATATTTGTACTTGGTGCCAAAAAGAAAAGATCATATGAATAAAGCCAAGCAATTTTCCTTGAGAAGAACATTTTATTTAGAAGACATTATAATAATCAAGGCTGGGGGTAATTCAGTGGTAATTCAGTGATTGCATTTGGGGCTAAGTGAAATGTTTGATAAATCTTCAAATGGGAAGAACAAATCTGCAGTAGCATAAGTTAGACATTAATAGTGCATGGACAAAGTAGTACATGCATTTGTGTCTTTTATTCAGCCAACATTTGTGCTGCTGTTCCTGTATGTGCTTACATTGTGCTTAACTGCGAGGATGGTTAATTTTTCTAACAACTTGATTACAATACTAGAAATGGAATAGAAGGAAAGTTTGTCACCAACAAATATTTGAGACAACTTTAAACAATAATAAATCAATCCATGGAGGGCCGGGTGAGACAACCATGCGATAAGTCATTGCTCACCTCTTGCTTACCTGTGCTTTGTGGAGTGTAGAACATCTGGCTTTATGTGTTGATGGCTGCAAGTTTTCCTTTCTGATGAAGGTTGTGTGCATAGGACAGCAGTACACTGTGCTATTGTGCTCCTGAGAGTCATTACTGGAATGCAGCACTTATAACCCATGAATACTCATGATCAGATGCTATTTCCTTTGTACATTAGCATCAACATATGCAAGGCTGCTCAGGACCTTTTGACATGGTTTATTATAGCAAAGCAAGCCTTTGTCACAAAGATATAGCCACCCAAGTCCATGTTAAAACACAGAATTGTATTCTGTCCAGATATTTGAACCATGTTCCATGATTAAGTAAATGACTGAATATAACATGGGTTTTTAAAATTCACCACACCATTACATTTTTGAATCCTAGCTAAATATTTCTGCAAAGCATTGGGATAACATATTTGACCTGAGTCCATTTTGATTCATGCTTGGAAAAAGAGTTATGCTCTGGATAAATTCCTTCAGCATTTTAGATCTAGTTGTGTAGCAATGCAAAATAATAAAAATAATAAGAATATAACATGCACATATTTCATTGTAAGGGAAACAAATGAAGCCAAGTCTGGAGAAGCATGTATTTAATCATGAAATGTGCAACATTTGGCTGTGATAAATTAGTCATTTGTCTTCCTAATGCAGTGTCTCCAGAGATGGGGAAAACAGTGGACACATTTACTGCTTTGTGTCCGCAGGCCCTCAAGAGACCTTGGGATAAATTCAGAAGGGGAAATACAAAGGCCAGCTTCATGGGTCTTGGCATGCAGCTTTGTCAGTCTGCTCTTGATGGAAATAATTACCACGTCAGTGTGGAATGATACACCTTTGGGTTTGCCAGGCAAAAGGAATGAAGCACAGAAAGCATGAGTTGTCATATGATGTCAGCAGATAAGTAATCTGTTGTAATTCTCATCCTACTTACAGCCATTATCATACAAGCTGTAGCTTCTCCTCTGTGCACTTGACAGGGTGTGCCATGCCAGAGTAGCTCACATGCCAGGTAAGAATGAGGAAATAATTGCCAGGTTTCAATAGCTAAATGCTTCTAAAGAAGCTTGAGTTAAATCAAAGTGAATCATTTAATGAACTCTTTCCCCTTATTAACAAAAACCTGTATCAATCAAAGCAGGCCATTGCTAAAAATACCATTAATATTTGAAGCTCTTTAGATAAGAAGTCATCAGCCATATTAATCTTTTTCGTCTGTCGAGCACAAAGTGGAGTTATCTCTATTCTATTTTATTCTATTCTCTGGTAAACTATAATTAAATTCCTTTCATTCATCACAACATTACCAACTAATTCTGTCTTAAATTAAGCAAATATTGCCTCACATTTCTTGGGGATCTTTTGCAGTTAGGACTGGCACCTAACTGCAACTTTGTTTCCATTTTCTGACATTTTATTCTTAGATAAACCCTCAGATCAAATCATTTCTGCTTACTTATGCTTGCATGCTCATTATTTAGCATATTGAAAAATTACTTTGCACATTAACTAGGAGAATTCTCTTACGTTTATAACATTTTTTTATTTTTGAATACAATAGGTGATTTATAAATTTAGTATTAGTTAAATAATAATTCCCTCCCTTCTCTAACATGTTTATTTTTCTTCTGTGCATATTACAGTGTCTTTCTCTGTTTGGTTATGATGACATATTGAGAAGCTGTAGAACTAACATCATGGTCTTGGGATGGATTCAGCATGAGATATGAGGGTATATTAGGCAGGTATGCTGGAGAAGGTAATTTGATTTGTATTAAGCAAGCTGAACTAATTTGCTCTTTCTGAGCTATTAGACAAATAGATACTGTAGTGTACATTCTAGCTTTTTGGCATTCAGTTCTTGCTTGAAGTACTTGCACAGAATGTACACATTACCAAGAGTTCCCTATAGTAATATCAGCAGTAAGAAAAGAGGTGTACAAAATAGGTACATTAAGGTTAATTGTGTACATATTTTTTTTCTTGCACTTTTTTAAATTCAAAGACTGACGCAGCAATTTAAAACAAATGACTTATGATGGCATACAATACATACAGAATGGAAATGGACCAAATGTAGACAGATTAACAATTACATCATAGCAGTAGGGCCACCAGAATTGGCTGCAGTAATTCAGATTACCACTGGTTGGTGGCAAATTTTAGATTCAGAGACAGTTATCCTTTTGCTGCCATGAAGTGACTGTCCCAATTTGTTCCATTAATATTTATTTATTTAGATGTATACAGATTTCTTCATTCCTATTTATTTCAGTTTGCTTACATTCATCTATTACAATATGTTTGTTGTGTGTTTGTTGTTGTTTTAAAAACAGCAATGTGACTTAAAATAAAAAATGCATCAATATTACTTTCCTGTCTACAATCCAATGCATTGCATTTATAAAAGATATGAGAATAGTGCTGTTCATTTGTTCCACCAGCCAGATGTTCAGATGCTTGGCAAGAAAGAAAAATGCTGGCCTTCTTATTATTAATATCAAGAAGCCATGCAATGTAATCTCTACTAAGTCCCAAATTAGTTCACTGGCATAGACCAAAACCCTGATTTTGCACTGCTAAAAGCACAGGTCAACCTAGAGGTCTCACTGGAGATATAAATAAGGTTAAATATTTCCCCTGTCCAGTCATGACTGACTCAAGAGGCAGTCAGTGCTCATCTCCCATTCCTAGTTTGTATTGTTTGAGAGACATTTCCATCACCAGGTAGCCAGCATTAAGCTACAGAATGCAGTAACCTTCTCACTGAAATGGTGCCCATTTATCTATTCACATTTGCATGCTTTTGAATTGTTAGGTTGGCAGGAGCTGGGGCGAGTAACAGGAGCACACATCATCATGTGGTGCTCAGGTCTCAAACTGGGGCTGTCAGTTTTCTAGCTGACAAGTCCAGTGTCTTAACAGCTGAGCCATCACACTGCCCACTATAAATGACCACTTGTACCACTTTGGCCATATAGTATGAAGATCCAATCCTCTGGAAATGTATCTATGGAGAAGACTGGGAAAGATGTAAAGAAGAAAAAGAATATGATTAACAGCAAGTGGATAGAGTCAGTTAAAGTAGCCATCAGTGCACCATAGAAGAACTGAAGGACCAGGTCAGGGACAAATCATCATGGAGAAAATGTATATATGTGGTTGCAAAAACTCAACATTGATTTGATGGCACATAATAATCAACAGCATACAGGAAGTACAGAATTGAGCAGTAGGAATGCATAAATAAAAATAGGGAATATACTGCTGTATGATTAGTATTGTATGAGTGTGGAGAATATGTGTGTGCAGGAATAAATGATTTCATACTAAATTTCATCTCTTGATCTCTGACTTGGCAACCTGTTCAGCACTTGATTGCCCACCCTTGCTGTAAATTTGCTGTAAATGAGCCTTGGCTATAATTTTCTGAACAAAAAAAAGGAAGAAATCAGTAGTGCCGTTGCAATTCTGGTGATGCATTATTTCAATAAACACAAAAGAACAAATAGTACCTCCTTTTAGTAAGTTCTTTTGTAAAGTATCTTATCTGCTCTATTTCCCACCCCCCAAAAAATTTGCTGCATTTTTTTTTACTTGTTACTGGCTTTTCTGAGTAAAATCCATAAATGAACAAGGCTCTGTTAGATAAAAGTTATTGAATGGTAAAGAAGAAAAGACAAAACTTTCCAATATTACTGTTCTGAATTTTAAAAGAAAGCAGCACAGTGATGCCAGCAGTGACACCAAAAGCCATTTCTTATTCCATATTTTACTCAAGGGATCGCATTAGCAATCACTTCCAAAGCATAATAGCAATTTTAGTTAAAATGAATTTTGCTCATCTGATTAGGTAACTTTAATAATATTGGGAACATGTTCCCAAATGAGAATTATTGAATTAAGGATTGCATGGGATACAAACTACTTTTTACAAACTGAAACAGAAGAACAATTAAATTAATAATTTAAATAATACTATTCCAAATGGAAGCTGTTTACTATTATGTTTTTAGAGCATTGAACCAAATTATGTCAGCAATTATATGCTAGACACTAGAAAAGGGAACACAAGCTAATTCTCCATTTTCCAATTCTGCTATGACCACTCAAGTATCTTTAATTGGCAGCAGGGAATATTGTTGGAATTAATGGCATGCTATTAATACTCTAATCTAATGCTGAATTTACCAGTTGAACAAGTTTGTTGGTGGTGCCCTAGGCAGTAATGCAAAGAGCCATTCTTTCCCTCATGACAGAAGACATGGAAGTGATTACTCAAATGAGGAAAACAAGAAACCAGCCAGTTGTCTAGAGGGTCATGGCTAGGGGAAAGTTTAATTGTGGGCTGCCCTAGACAGTATTAAGAGATGCTTCCCTGCAGTCTATTCAATCAAAATTTTACTGGTAAAATTTTGAAAAATCTAAACAAAAATAGTATAAATATGACAGTGCTGAATTAATGTCACTTTGTGGAAATAGCTGACATCACTGATTTTTTTGTACAACAGCATCATAGAAAACTGTTACTTGATATTAAAAATGTGCTTGTGTCTATTATTTGGTGTTGGTCATTTTCAATTAATTGCAAGAATTATCAAGGTTGTGGCATTAATGGTGGTAACAGCCTGACAGCCTCTTCAAAATCAGATGAAATTCCATTCTGATAACTATGTGGTTTCCGAGATGTTTCTGAAATGGTTGCCATTCATTATTTGTTCTTCAACATGTTCCCATTTCAACCACAATGTCAGATTGAACATGATTCAATCCTGCTTTTTTCCATAAGTAAAAATTACAGGAAAGCAATTTCAGTTGAAGAATGATGTACGTCCAAGAAGCATTTTGCTATGAGGTAATCTTGTTTTTATTTGGTAGGCAGTTAACTGAATGATGTATTTCTCTAGGCCAACGATATATATTGCATGTAGTGTTACAATTGGACAAGATGAACAGAGGTGTTTATTGGACAGTTTCCTTTTTTGTTCTAAAGTCATTGAGAAACTAAACTTTCTTAGAGTAATATTTACTCTATAAATAAATATGCAAAATAAGCACAACACTTGGGTTGAGAGAAATAAATATTTCTATACCATAATTTCTACATTTCTTTTATTCTCTTCCCTGCCAGCATCCAGATAGTGCCAGATAGTGTTGAGTGCAGTTCCAAAAGAAGAAGAAACTGACTAGAGTCATGGTAGTTACCTGTGATTGGAAGGTCAAAATGTTTTCATGTTTCTTATTTCTAGATATTATTTTGCAGCTGTGTTTTCTAACATACTTACCTATTTCATTATCCTTTATAATTTATCTGTGGTTTCAATAATTTATTTATGAATCTATAGGCTTTAGCTTATATATATATATATATATTTAAGTATTTTGTAACCTGGTCCATGGAACTGGAAACTTTTATTTGGTCCAGCTCTCTCTATACCACAATAACTTGCATAGCTTGCTCTAGCATGCTTGTTGATCCTCCCTGAAGATGGCTACTACATTTTGGCCTCAATGGAGATCAGTTAGATACTGTTATATGGTATAACACACCAAAATATAAGTTTTACCCAAAGAAAGAGGAAAGTTAGCAAAAGTGCTAGGAATATTTATGACATAGGATTGAAGCCAGGGCTGGTTTGAGAGGACTTTTCACATGTTGTCATCATAACATCCTCACAATCATTTCTGTAAACTTTCCCTGCTGACACTTGGATGGCCATGGCATGTCTGCCAGTGTTCTCTTCCGCTGAGCTGGCATCTGCAGTGATATAATGAGCTGATATATTTCACAATGCAGCGGCAAAAATGAAGCATTCTGTTACCTGGTCAAATAAAGATGGTCACACGGCTACCAGCCCTATAAAATATGTCTATACAAGATCTCCATTTTAGCTCAATTTCATTGTGAAAAATCTGAGCCTTGATTCTAATGAGAAGCAAGTGAAGAAATTACATAGATAAAAATCAAAGAATATTTTTCTTTGTCCTTCTTCCCACACTGGCTGCAATTGTGCAAGTCTGTTCAAGCAGCTGTTGACTTCTAAAAGCTATCAACCATTTATTCTTTCCCTGATCTAAAAATAGATTATTTTCTAAGTGTTCCTTTCTCTCTTGTGATGAGAATGGCTTCAGCATTATGTTTTCATGAGCTGTCTCCCCCTCCCTTTGTAAAGATGAAGAATAAATGAAGATACAAGAAGATTAAAAAATGCAAGCCAAATGAAGATATAGATTGGTGGAATGATGCAAACTCACATGTATTTCTTCTGACAGGTAATGAATGTAAGAACAGATAAGGATATTAAAAGATTATACATATAGAACAATAGCTGTTAATGCAAATATATAAATTGATGGATTCAATTCAGCAAGAAGTTTTAATATTTATTTTATTATTTATTTATTAAATTTATACCCCGCCTCTCTTCACCCGAAGGGAACTCGAGGCGGCTAACAACACAGTTAAAACAATCCTATACAATAAAAGCACAAAAGCACAATCACTCACCAATCATACCATCAGGGATGGGTAACAAGGGATCAGGTCCAAGCTTGGTGGCAAAGCCAGGTCTTTACGGCTTTGCGGAACACAGGCAGACTAGAGATAGTCCTAAGTTCAGTGGGGAGCGAATTCCAGAGGGACGGCGCTCCCACAGAGAAGGCCCGTGCCCGCGGGCCCGCCAGCTGACATTGTTTCGCTGACGGCACCCGGAGCAGGGCCTCCCTGTGGGATCTCCCTGTGGGTAAATGGTCTTTTCCCACTTAGCGGTGGGCCCAGTTCTGCTTTCGACAGTGTCTCGACTTGAATCCAGGATTATTGCAATCAAGTCATCACCTCTTTTTCCATGTATGGCTAGACAAGCTGAAATAGAGCCCAAGAGTTCATAAGGATAATGAGGATTATTGCTCCAGAGCCAACTGAATTGTTGCCAAAGCCACCGATGACTGTTTTACAGAAAATGTAGGGTAGGGGAGAGAAATGACAGGGCATCATCATCATCATCATCTGAAATGAAAACTGGAATAATAATGATCAGATGAACAGTGGTAAAGACAATTCTATATAATGGAATAAATATTAAAGCAAATCACAAGACAGCCAATGCATTATGCAGGAGCCCATAGAGTTAGTTTTGCATCTCCGCATGCTTACGCTCGACAGGCTGGTTGTAAAACCTGGAATGCAACAATAATGGTGCATAGGCTCAGATTTCAGTCCTGTAAATACTGTATGTATCTAAAAATGAACCCCAAACGTATTTCTGGTTACAGAAATTCTGTACTGAGAAAAGAACCCATTTGATGTAGTGGTGAAACCACCAGACTAGAAACTGGGAGACCATCAATTCTAGTCCCACCTGCAGCACAAAGCCACTAGGTGAGCTTCTCTCTTCTCTTGCCCTGGTAAGCAGGCAAAAGCAAACTATTTCCCAAATTGTTCCAAGAAAACTTCAGGGGTTGGTCCAGGCAGCTGCCACAAATCTCATCCTCCCAATACAGGTAGTCCTCGACGTATAACAGTTTGCTTAGGGACCGTTAGAAGTTACAACGGCACTGAAAAAGGTGACAGGACCATTCTGTCCTCCAGAAGTTGTAAATTGCTCCAACATTGGAAGTTTTAAAGAAAAGATTGGATAACCATTTGTCTGAAGTGGTGTAGAGTTTCCTGCCTAAGTTGGACTAGAAGACCTCCAAGGTCCCTTCCAACACTGTTATTCTATTCTATTTTTCACGCTTATGACCCTTGCCGCATCCCCCTGGTCATGTGATTTACATTTGGATACTTGGCAACTGACTCACATTTATGATGGTTGCAGTGTCGGTGGGGGTCACGTGATCCTCTTTTGCGACCTTCTGACGAGCAAAGTCAATGAGGAAGCCTGATTCACTTAACAACCATTTTACTAATTTAACAACTGCAGTGATTCCCTTAACAAAGGTGGTAACAAAAATCGTAAAACGGGATAAAATTCACCTAACAAATTTCTCACTTGGCAACATAAATCTCGGGCTCAATTGTGGTTGTAAATTGAGGACTACCTGTAACCACTGACTCGAAGGCGTCTCTCAGATGTACCAAATGTAATGTGCAACTGTAAAACTTTTTCAAATTAACCCAACCCAGAACTTGTGCAGTTGGATACGATGTAATTATGTAAATTATGTAAATAAAACAAACAAAATCTCCCTGGTTGAGTCCATTTTACACCAAACCATGATTTGCTTAATAATCTATATCTAACCAATCTATACTATTATATGCGGATCAGAGGTCCTTTCCTGGACCAGGGGGCGCTACATATGGTCGCTCATGCCCTTATCATCTCTCGATTGGACTACTGTAACGCGCTCTACATGGGGCTGCCCTTGAAGAGCACTC
>JANHGC010001526.1:0-18745 GCA_027560395.1 Boaedon fuliginosus | reverse complement strand
AAATAAATAAATAAATAAATAAATAAATAAATAAATAAATAAATAAATAAATAAATAAATAAATAAATAAATCTTCACAGTTATTGGGATTTCTTTCTCTTCTTCTGCAATGAACACTGAAATTCTCAAAAAACTGATGTCTCCACCTAATTCCATATTATATGCTTTTCTTCATTCCCTAATCATTATTATTAAGTCACTAATCCTCAAAATGGATGTGTAAAATATTCAGAATATCCTAATTCAATCATTCTCTATTCTGCAAGTGGATCAAAATTTTCCTTTTCAAGATGATATTTATTTTTAGGGAAAATGTAATGTTTAGAATAAATTATGGCTTGTCTTTGCCTTTTTCATAAATCATTTTTGTGAAGTTTTGCCTTTGTAGTTTTCCTTTAAAAAACATTTTAAAGGAATTGATATTTAGGTGAGATGGGTGGTGTAGCAATTTAATAAATGAATGAATGAACTGTATGTACATATTTTAATCCATCTGGGTGAAAGCATATGTTACTAGAATAGCAGAATAGATTTTTTTTAATAAACAGGTTAAATAATTGCTGACAAGAAAAATGATTCATTCCATAACATGCTATCAGATTAATATTGAATGGATACCATTTTTTAAATCAAACTTTACCTCAAAACTTCCTTCTACTATACAGAAGACTGACTTCTTTCTGCTGTTTCTCCTCCTTGAATGGGTTTAAACATGAATAGACTTTGTTTATTGCAATTATATTCATTAAAAAGGTTTTGTACTTTTTTCTTAGGCATTGATTCTATGGAACTAGAATATAACTATAATTTCTTCACTCTACACTAATCAAGTTCTTCCAGTTGGACCAACCATTTTTCCTGATTGAAGGATGGTAGGAAGAAAAATCATGATCTCAGTAACAGGTAATGATGCATTAATGTATCTAATATTGACATAATAACATATCTAACATATCTGTTTCAGAAACAGAAGGGCTAAAGAAAAATAACAGGAACAGGGACAGGAATGTGTAGACATATAACCAGAAGAAATAGTGGCCTCATAATACAAGAAAAAAAAATATTTTTTAAAAAAGTACCACCAAAGGTCCTGCCAATTCTCTGATGATACATAATACACATTACCCAGAAATGAAATGACTCTAAGATGAAAGTCAAACTTTGACAGCACTAAGAATCCATTGTTCTTCTTGTCTAAGACATACCAATATAGGAGAACAGGAGAGAGAGGCAGTTATTTGGAGCCACATATCCCTGGGATTAGGAGATCTGCAAAACTCTGAAGAAGCTTTAAATCCAGAGGAACACAACATTTTTTTTTTTGCTGTTTTATTATAAGGCCCTGGGATCCCCTACAAGCTCTGAAATGTCTAAATTAGATAACATTCTGAATCTTCAAAAAAGAATAAAAGGCTCATTCAGTTTAGAAACAGCAGTATATTGTCTCACCAGCCTTCTTGAATGTTTCTTTGACCATAGATAGATGTTGAAGCCATACTCATTCATTCATTCATTCATTCATTCATTCATTCATTCATTCATTCATTCATTCATTTGATTTATACCCTTCCTCTCTTCCCCAGTCATGGGGAACTCGAGGCAGCTTACAACATGATTACAAACAATTCAACAGTTACTACAACACTAAAATTAATAAATACTAACACACACCAGGCAACATCAATTCAGCATGGGAATTAATTCCAGGCCTGCCAACAAAGCCAGGTCTTCATGACTCTGTGGAAAGCTGACAGGTAGGGATGGTTCAGACCACTACAGGTTCCAAAGGGATGGTGCCACCACAAAAAAGGCCTTTGATCAGGGACCTGCCAGCCAACATTGTTTAGCTGACTCTGTGGGATCTAACTGGGCGCTGGGAGGCATGAGGTGGCAGAAGGCGATTTCGAAGGTATCCTGCTCCTAAGCCATGAAGTACTTTAAAAGTTGTCACTAGCACCTGGAAAACTATTGGGAGCCAGTGCATCTTGTGGAAGATAGGTGTTATACGGGTGCACCACAGTACACCCTTAATCACTCGCGCTGCTGGGTTCTGGACCAATTGAAGTTTCTGAGTGCTCTTCAAGGGCAGCCCCATTTAGAGAGCGTTACAGTAATCTAAACGAGAGATGACAAGGGCATGAGTGACTGTGAGAAGAGCCTCCTGGTCCAGGATGGGGTGCAATAGAGGTAGTCCTCAACTTACAACCATTCATTTAATACCATTTGAAGTTACAACAGCACTGAAAAAAAATGACTTACTATTTTTCACATTTATAATCATTGCAGCATGCCCATAGTCACATGATCACAATTCAGATCCTTAGCAACTCGCTCACTCAGTGGCAGTGTCCTGGGGACATGTGATCACCTTTTGCAAACTTCTGACGAAGTTTGCAAAGTCAATAGGGAAGCCAGATTCACTTTAAGTTTACTAACTTAACAATGGCAGTGATTCCTTTAACAACTGTGGCAGGAAAGGGTTTAAAATGGGGGCAAAACTCGCGTATCAACTGTGTCACTTAGTAACACAAATGTTGGGCTCAATTGCGATTATAAGTTGAGGACTACCTCTCTTTTTTAAAAGAGTTCATGACATCTGAAGTTTCCTATGGTGAGCTGTCCAAGGTACTGAATCTGGTTCCCCCTGCCCCCCATCAGAGCCCTGCATCATGCCTTTTCTATTCTTGATAATTCTTAGCTTACCTCAGAGTTTTCAGCTGAGTCAATATTATGGGAGCCTGAGATATCTGACAGAGAAAATTTCAGTCAAATTATTTTTGAGCAGGAACACCATCTTCAATACTTTAAAATATGTTGCTAATTCTGTTCTGCTGGTGTTTCTGCACTGGATATTTTGAAGTTAGCTATATTTGAGAACCAGAAATTTATCATACTAAGCTTTTTCTCACACAGGATTGCAGCCACAAGAAACACTGCTGCATGCTTAGATGTTGCATCATTATTATATAAATACCTGAAGATGGTGTAGGAAGAATTCAAATTCCACTTTTAGATTTTTGCTTCATGTCATATCAAAACAAGTTACATAATAATTGGGTCTAATCCCCTCTAATGAGATCATCCTGCCAGAAAGGAAATTTAAGTTCTATCTACTGCACCATAGTTGTCCTTAATGTTTCCAGCTATGTCTGTCAAGAAAGAATAAAAGAGAAAGACAACACAAAAAAGTGTTTCAGTAATAATTAAATACTTTCTCTGGGAATGACAGAAAACTGATGCATCCAACCATCAAGTTTCCATATGTTTTTTTAAAGTTTTAAAAATAGTCTAGCAGTTATCTTTATTTGGGATTTTTCTGAGAATGTCACCTGGTAAATTTTCTTTTCTTTTTATGAATTTATTTAAACCAGCTTGAAAATCTATTACATAAATTCTGCTCAACTAAAAGATAAAAATTATTTGTGGTATTTACTTGTTTTTGTGAAAGGAAATATACCTGATTCAGTAGTCAGTAATTATTCTTGTGGATTTTAGACAGAACATTCAGAGGGGTTTGCTGAGAACTCAGAATATCCCAACAAACACAATGGAGATTTAACATATTGCAATTGTGAATTGATTAGGTAGTTTTAATGTCTCACATGCAGCCTGCACTTGTGTATAACCAACTTAGCTCTCTCTCTCTTTCTTTCTCTGTCTCTTTTTCCTTAACCTTTCCACTTTTAGCTCACTCCAATTTAAATCCTACATCAGTCTAGGATTGACACACTATCCATTTGATGAAGTGAGCTGCACTTTACAAAAATTCCTGCTTTTCAGTAAAATGGGTTAGTTGGAAAAGATGCAATCAGAGTCTTCATGTTTGGTCATCTTGTACTAGTTTTAACATGTTATCAAAAAAATTACAGTAATTGGACCCTGCTATCAAATCTACTTTGCAGCACTACCTAACCTGCAGTACTTGTATCTCTTTAAAATTGTTGACACGTGCTGAAATAATGGATTAATGGAAAATAAATATTTGAGCTAAAAAAAAGTTTAACTTACACTAAAAAGAAGGGTCTCTTGCTTTTCAGCTGTCAGTACTTATTTGTTAACTTCTTGGGGGATATGAATGTCTGAATGGGTTTAATTACTGATTACTTGTTTTTTTTTAGGGCTGCATGAATCTTTGTAGGGACGCTTTCCCTTCAAGAAATTTTGAATAAAACACTGATTTGAAGCTGCCTTCTGAAACATTTACTCTGCTCATTTTAGCAGACTGAAGACTGAAATGAAGCAATTCTGTTTCAGCTTGTTCTGCTTCAGAACCCTTTTCAACCACCTTCCTCAGAGCTTATGCCTCGGGGAAGGGCTGAAAGGAAAATTTCTTTAGTGACTGCCTCAGAAGCAGAATGAGTGGAATCCTCTTTCCCAAAGTTGTGTGGAGGTAATATATATTGGACTTAGGCAGTCTGCAACGTCTGGCCAAAATTTCCTCAAAAAATAGGTGTTGTAAGAATAGAACAATAGGATTTTGTCATATCTTCTGCAGCGAATTCCTAAAGGGTAGAAGAGATATATATGTAATAACAGATAAATACATGTTGTGTGGGATCCTTGATGTTCTCTGGCCTTTGTTGTTTTTTTGCAGACATTTTGTGACCAAACTAGGTAACATAATCAGTGCTGATGAAGCAGAAGACCAGGGATGGCTTTCTTCCAGTTCGCTGGTTACCCGCTTTGTGGACGCGCTTCCCAATCGGCTGTCAAAAGCGTGCTGCGCAGGATTGCCTTCAAAATCTTCATGGTGTTCTGCAAACACTCTGATACAACAGCTGTGCAGCGGCTATCCAACAAAGCAGGTAACCAGCGAATCAGGAGAAACCCATCCCTCCAGAAGACCCTATACTATTCCAGATAATTGGCTGTCCAGTCCCTTAAAACCTCCTCTTAAAAAGTCTCTTCTTAAAATCTGTAAAGAGTACATTATTCTAGATCAGTCTTTGAGCCAGAAAAATAGGAACTTATATTGTTATATGAATTTTAGATTGTACTGAAATTGTTTTTGATATTATACAAGGCTGAATTCTTCTTCTTATTTCTTTTTAAATAAAATTTAATTCCCTTTGTGAAGGCTGACTTTTGCTGTTGCAAACATTGTGCAGTTGAAGGCAGAAACTTCAGAAAGGTCCTGCAGGACCAGCATATACAATATGTTTTTTATAATGACTATTTAAGTCAATGTGGCTGTGCATATAACTGAGTTTGTAACATTGGGAAATGCCCTATCTTTAGTTGCCATGACACCATTTCCTGATTTCCAAAAATCTTGCAGTAGTAAAAAAAAAAGCAAGTAGTAGAGTCATTTGGAATATATACTGTATAAACACAGTATATCCCAAATTAAACATACAAAGACACACACACAATAGGAAATGGGGTTTAAATTTTGGAAAAGAAAATGGATCCCTTTGGAAAGACAAATGACTTAGGCATGAATAACTTAAAACACAGCTTGAAAGCACAACCTTTTTGTCAAAAATATAAATTATAGTTGTTGCTGCCCTCCTACAAAGCATCTTGTGCTTTTAACCACTGCATCACAATCTAGAGATTATAATCAAGACATTCTCTATTCCAGGAAAAGAAAGCAAAGAACTGGGAAACACATAGATTTATATATGCAGCAGAATGACATGGCAATGTCTTGATGTATTAGTTTATGCCATGTCAGAAAAGGTGCAGAAGATTGGGATATGTCTACCAACAGGCAGCAGATGCAAACAGGGAAGGAGCACCCTAGAACAGCAGCCCCCAATCTTATGAGCACCAGGGATCAGTTCTGTGAAGATAGTTTTTTCTTCTGTGGATGGAGGAGGTGTGGTTTCATATGCTGCCTGCATCCCACAGATGGGGCTTTGCTTGTTAGCCCAGCTCAGTTTCTGGCATGCCACAGGCCAGTGCTGAGGGACTGGGGGTGGGGACCCCTGCCATAGAGCTCCTGGAGGAGATAGTTATATGTGTTATTTGAGATCACTATTTTACTTGGGTACTACAGGTGCGATGGGAAAATTTGATACATTAGTGGATCGTACATCAATTAAAGTTGTCTCTTTAATAGTGAGAAACTGGAACTATGCAGAGAAGAGGAACATATATGGTAAGAGGTTTTGAGGATAAATCCTACAAAATGTCAGCGTTCCAAGTAATCAATTCATTGCAAACCACAGTATGACACAAACAGCATTAAAGAAACACAGAAAGTTAGCTTAAAGAGCAGAAGGCTAAGGGAAGACATAATAACAGTCTTCCAAAACAGGAAGGAACGTCGCAGGGAAAGGAGGCATAGATTTGTTTTCTGCAGGATCTAAAACAATAGGTGGAAGTTTTACAGTGAAAGAACCAAACTTAAAACAAGGAGAAATATCCTGATTGTGAGAACTATTAAGGAATGGACCAGCCTGCCTCCTGAAGTTGTTGGTGTTCCATCACTGGAAAATTTCAAGAAAAAAATGGGCACAATTTGTCTGGGATAGTATGCATTGCGCAGGCTATTGGAATAGAGATTTCTAAGATCTCCTTCAATGTTATGATCCTATGGGCTGCTGCAGAGTTTGCTGTAGTCATTCTATCAATGTTAACTTTCATTCCTCTTTTTTCCCATTCTCTCTTCACATGGCAGGGTTCTGGTTTTGATGTACTCTCTCTGCAGATACATTTTCTTCCTGGCTATGTTTGCCATGTGAGTCACTTGGTAGCAAACCTCAGCTCTGCCAGGCTATTGCTTCTCTAATGTTTTACAGTTGCAGTTGGGTGTTTTCCCCCCTTTAGTTAGGCTGCTCATAGCAGCATCTTCTTGTCTTTTCAAGCACCAATTATTCCAGCTACACTTTGCTGCTTCATGCTGGCTTTTTGCCTGGACCTCAGTTTTCTGTCTTCTTCCATACTTCCACAGATAGCTTTCACACAGGTACACATACACTAGCATGGGTAACAACTCTCAAACAACTTCTTTGGTTTGAGCTCCTATCGCTTAGCTGATTGACAGGGAGGCAATGAAAGAACAATGATTGCTATGTTGCTTTGAGAATATTTGTATATCTTAAAAAAGTGAAACACAAGCTTTGTGATTTCTTCAAAACAGCAGTACCAGAAAGGGAGGGGAAAGGTTATTCTTTCCTCATCTTTTGCATTCATATGATTCTCCAAAAATAAATGGATGAGAAGAGCCTTTCTATGTGAATCTCCTTCCACAAGGGTTGCTGGGACTTCAAGCTTAGTAGCATCTGAAAAGTTACAGTTTCTCTTGAGGTGTCGATTTTATGTTTCTCCAGATCGAAAATATTGTTTCCCTGAGATTTCAGAGCATTATTCAGCCCAACTAATATATTTGAGTTAAACATATTCTCAGATGAATAATTCAAATCAATGCCCCTTAAAAGTTGTTCCATGTTGGCTCACAAAGTATTTCTTAGCATACATTCCTGATAATGTTCTGTGAATCAACAATCATAATAAGCAGTCAACAAGATTTAATCCTTGAAATAGTGGCAATTTGGAATGATTTATATTTCAGTTCAAATCAAATTTGAAGAAGGCAACAATTGAATAACAAATCACATGTTCTGAAATTTCAAGTTCTGGATCACAAGTTGCTGAGCATCAGCATGTCAAATGATCAGTCATTACATACAAGCTCATTAAAAGTGGATGTTTATAACATTCCTAACTACATCAAAAGGGATGTGGTGGCTCATGGGTAAGACATTGAGCTTGTCGATCAGAAAGGTCGGTAGTTTGGCGGTTTGAATCCCTAGTGCCACATATCGGAGTGAGCTCCCATTACTTGTTCCAGCTTCTGCCAAACTAGCAGTTCAAAAGCATGTAAAAATGCAAGTTAAAAAATAGGGACCATCTTTGGTGGGAAGGTAAAAAAAAGTGTTCCATGCACCTTCGGCATATAGTCATGACAGCCACATGACCACGGAGATGTCTTTGGACAGCACTGGCTTTTTGGCTTTGAAACGGAGATGAGCACCACCTTCTAGAGTTGGCAATGGCTAGCACGTTTGTTTGAGGGGAACTTTTACCTTTACCTAAGTACATCAAAAGTAGAGGTTTTATTAAATCATTTAATCTAATTTTGATACAGAGTGTTAATGAACTAAGGGCCTTTTGTATAAGACTAATCACCTTCCTTTAGGGAAAAAAACATATTTAGTTGCTTTTCTTAGGGAAAACCTAGGCCCTACTTATCCACCAAACTTTAATTCAAGAATATGTTTTTCCTTTCTGAGTTTTAGAATCTGAGCAATTTTTACTCTTAGTTAATTATTTATTTCAGGCTACTTTAGTTATCACCATCAATCCTTTCACGAAGCTGTGAAAAATGCTCTGTTTTTCTCTGCCTCATCTTTCCTTCAAGCAGCTTTGTATTTTCTGTTAAAGGTTTACCTGTATAGTCAAAAGCATTAAGCTCAAATCCAAAAATTATGGGTATATCACGTTTGCAATCTCAGAGGGGTTCTGAAGGATTGGAAGCTTTTGTTAGCACAAGGAAAACAGCATTGTGCATCAAGTTCTGCCATTTTGGTACACACATGCAACTTCACAACACAGAAAAGGCTTAGAATTATTATTATTTTTTGCATAAAGTTTTTTTTTATTTTATAACCTATAAAAGTTCCATTTTTAGTTAAACAGTGTGTTGTCTGGGTACAAATAGTTTTAGGAAATAATAATCAAAGTGTTTACAGCAATGTTAATTACATCGATATTCATTCAATCATAATGATCATAATAATAATACTGATACTTGCTTATCCATTTTAACAAGCCTCCCTTTTTAAATTGACCCTTTTCTTATATTTCCATGTTTCTAACTTCTGTTTTTGTCAGCTAACCGTTGATAAAATAAGTCCCAAGTCAAAAAATATTCAGTTTCTTCACTTTCCTTAATTGTTTTAATCTGTCCATTTCTGCACATTCTAATATTTTTTTAATCACATTTTCATCTGTAGAGATCACTTCACTTTTCCATTGTTGTGCAAATATAATTCTGGCTACAGTCAATACATGAAAAATCAAATATATATGTCAGGATTGATTAGAGTGTCAATGGATCAGGAGATGCTCCCTTAGCCCACAAATAGATGCCAGGCAATTATTCAAAAATCAGGAACATATTTATTTAGAATAGTATGATGTAGAAAAGTAAAGATAGGCCTTGGAGATAATAATGGAGGAGCTTGCAGGCTTGCAAGTCCTCCTATCCCAAGAACATGGCTCAAGGACAAAAGACTGATACATGTGCAGGGGCTTTTATACCCATGGAAGCCCCTCCTTTTCCCTTTGTAGGTTTGAATATTGCAAAATTTTCTGCAGTGTCTTTAGCCCCATCTAGTGATAGAATGTGTGTATTACCATTGTGTGGGAAAATTCTAACAATATCTTTCCCTTATTATACTTATCCAGTACAATGCCCAACAAAAATATTTATGGTTTTAAATCAATTTGTTGCTTTACCACTTTTTCCAACCATGTATGTATTTTTGTCCATTTTTTTTTCTTTTGGGCATGTCGACCACATATAATGATATGAACCAGGTATCTGATGGCATTTCCAATATTAAGGATATTTAGACATATCCTTAAACATCTTTGCCAACCTTGAGGGTGGGGAATGCCATCTATAAAACATTTTATAAAGATTTTATTTATATGCAGTTGACATCATTAATTTATAATTTCTATCCCACAGTTTCTGCCATTATCTAATTCTATTGTATAACCAAATTTTTATCCCATACTATCAATGTCTCCTTTACTTGCTCGTCTTCCACCTTGTTACTTAATAAATAGCTATATATTTTCTTTATTAGCTTGAAAAGGCTTGTAATTTTTGTTGCATCTGTACAACAGTGCCCTCATTGACCTCTCCCCCTCTAAAACTATGCTATGGGGACCCAGGTTGTTGGGGGCACTATGCTGACTCTGTAAATCTCTTAGAGAGCGCTATAAAACACTGTGAAGCAGTACTAAGTGCTATTGCACTGTGTGTGTGTGTACATGTATATGCATGTATTATACTATATATTTGTGTGGGTATCCACATACATACACACACAGTATGTTTGTGTGTGTTTCTGTACGATATTTTGATTTTGTTTTTCTTCAGTGCCCACAGAAAATGTTTGCATATGAACATTCTCATGTATATGTTACCATAAAACTGATAACGCTAGAGTTCTTTTCTCAGATGTCTCATCATGCAGAACCCGGCCATGTTTTGTGTCACCAAAATATTTGTCCTGCAGGGATACTGTAGGGCAACAGAACCAGACTTGTTAAGAAACACAAGGATTTCCTCAAAAATAGCAGCCCACTGTAATAACAACTCTTGCCTATTCCTTAATATATAGCAGGATTTTCCACTTCCAATGCTTATTTCATTGCCCCTAATCCTAGCTATACATAGGGACTGGGAGATGCTCTGTGGAAAAGATTTATGCAGCTTTTGGGGGCCTTCAGAGCCCTTCTAAAATTGATAGAATTTGTTTACCACCATTTGGTAGCACAAGCCCCTAAAAGAGGCAGAACATACAGATAGTCCTTGATTTATGACCACAATTTCTGTTGCTAAGAGAAACATTTGTTCAGTGAGTTTTGTCCCATTTTACGATCTTTCTTGCCACAGCTGTTAAATGACTCTCTGCAGTTGTTAAGTTTAACACAATTATGAACTGAACTTGGCTTCTCCATTGACCTTCCTTGTCAGAAGGTTGCTAAAGGTGGTCACATGACCCCAGGACACTGAAACCGTCATAAATATGGACCAGTTGTCAAGCATATGAATTTTGATCTTGTGACCATGGAAATGCTGCAATGCAATGGTTGTAAGTGTGAAAAATGGTCATGTTACTTTTTTCAGTGTTGTTGTAACATCAAGCTGACACTAAATGAACTGTTGTAAATCAAGGATTACCTGTAATTCAAAACTTACTTCCTCCAAACTCTGCCCAAAGCCCAGCCTAATCTATAAATGTGATGTGGAACCATGTACTGTGATCATTCAACTCTACTCTACTCCATATCACTCCCGGAAAACACTGGATACAAATTTTCATCACCAAAGAATTCCAAATTTTCGTTCTCCACATTCTGAAAAAATGAGAGACTTTAATTCTGGGTGTATCACATATTTCTACCCAAGATCAGAAAATACACTTGGGTGGCAATTTCACAGTTCTCACATTTTCTCACACAGTCTTTCTTTGAATTCATTTCTGCATTTAATTCAGAATTTGGCCAGTCTTTATTTTATAGTCACTTTTAGAACTAATTAAACAGCAACTGTGTTAAGACTTGAATAAATTTATGCTCCACAGTATTTGTCAGCAGTGGAGAAGAAAGGAGGGGTGGAGTAATTTTAGCACCAAAAATGATTTAGTTTCAGAGGTTTTGATCAAATTAAGGGAAGAATCAAATTAGCTGCCAACTGGCTGATGAATTACAGGGAAGAAGGTGCTGTGTTTGCACCAACTGCTCTTTACATGTAAATGCTACAGAGAGGAAATAGGAAAGTCGTGCATAATCCTTAACAGCTGGGAATCAGTATTTTTATTTTTGTTCTGTTTTTGACTGTTGTGCTCCCGCCCCTCTTACATTGCTTCAGAATGTTGTTTGTAAATGAGTGTTATGTCTCAGTTTAGTCCCCCTCCTCCGCCTGTTTGTCTGACTGCCTACTGTGAAGCAGTAACTTGAGGAGGGGGGAGTTAGCTTAGACAACTAGCACAAATCTTTACAGATGACACACTCTACGTATTCCTATTTCTCCTCTCTGTGTGCATAGTATGCACATGCGCACACACACACGTGTGTGTGCGTGCACACAGATACACACACAAACTGACAGGCATACTCAAGTACACAAAGATCCATTTCTGTTATTTTTTGTTGTGTTTTCAATGGGCATTGGCTGAATTTCTAAGATCTCATCAGCTTCATCAGATCAGTTTTGACATCCCTAAGGTTACTCTATGTCCATATTGTGACATATATACATTCAGAAGTCCATTTCACCCCACCTCCAGCTTAATCAATGATTTTGTTAAACACTCACATGCCCACCAATTATTTTTAATCAGAAAGAACTCTTTGTTGTTGCATTGATGCTGCTTTAAAATATTACTGTTTCTAATGAAATACATGATAATGTATTTGAGATGTGTTTTGAGCCAAGAGCTACATAAAAGTAATTCAAGAAAAAAGAAAAAGACATAAAGCAAAACACAAGCCAAAATAGCATTTTAATTGAATTTTGAATTCAAATATGAGGCATGAGAATATCACATTGTTTAAAAACCCTGACTGCATCTGCAATCCTTGAAAATCTCACTTTTTTCTTCATTTTATGACCATGTAATCCCTTTATTTGGACTAGAGTTGTGTATCTGGATCAGTGGTGGGATTCAAAAATTTTTACTACAGGTTCTGTGGGCGTGGCTTGGTGGGTGTGGCTTGGTGTCATGTGATTGGGTGAGTGTGGCCATGTGGGCATGGCCAGGCACCAAAATAACCTAGATGACATAAGGTCTCCTGCTGGATAAGGGGTTGGTCTAGATGACCTCTGAGTTTCCTTTCAGCCCTGGATTGTCTCTCTCACACTGGCTGCTCTGTTTCCCCTCCACATTAGAGAGGATTCCTGGTTTAATAGAGAAATGAGAAAAGGAGCTGCAGCTGCTGGCAGGAGAGAAAGAGAAACTTCTTTCACCTGGCTGCTCTGTTTCTCTCCCCATTAGAGATGATTCCTGGCTTAATAGGGAAATGAGAAAAATGGTATTTACCAATTCTCTGAACCACTTAAAATTATCCCTACCAGTTCCTGTGAACTGGGCCAAATCAGTTGAATATCACACCTGGTCTGGATGGAGCTGAGCATTTACTGGCCAAATAGCCTTCCTGATGCCTATGTGGAGTTTGCAGCAGTCTTCACCTCTCTCTAGGCCAGCGTGCCATTCCTGAAAATCTCTCATTTTAAGCACTCCTAAATTGCTGAGGTCCTACTTTCATCCTTTTAGCAATATGTCTATAGTAAATGGTGAAATCAGAGGAAATTTGCCACATAATGATGTAGAACTTGGTGCGTATTTCCTAATTTATCAACAAGATGGCATTTCCCCTTTACATTGGTACAAAAGTACCTTCCTGCCCTTCATGATTGATAAGTTTGGCAAAAAAAAAAAAAAAATTACTGAGAGCATTTCCATACTAGTCACTGATGGCCAACTGCTTGGTGATCTCTGAGCCTGGTTGTTCACTTGCAGACATTTTATTACCCATCTAGGTAATACCAAGTGTGCTAGTGAGTGTGGAGTGTGCTTTCTGTTTACATACTGGGACCATTTTCTAGAGTCACATCACTAGCCTTTAATGATGTAAAACAAATCTATTTGAGGGATGCCAGAAAATACTACCACAAATAATTAGGAGGTTTCTTTTTGCTGATCCTCAGGAATTCACTCAGTGGCATTTGTAGAGGAGGTTGGACTGACAAACCCAACATCATAAGTCCTATCTCTTTTCTACCTGTGTGGTGGCATGGGTCGAATGTTTCAAAGGGACAGAACTTGCCAGAGCATTGGTGCTTTAGTAATTCTGAAAAAAACCTTCAGATCTTGATGTTGGATTTTCCTTTGTCTGAAGAGATACTGTGTGGATATTTTGCTTCTCCTTCTTGATCCTCTTCTTCGTGAATCTCCCCATGTACCATGTTTCTGTTTGCATTTCCCTACTGTGCTATGGCTCTTGCTAATCTCAGTGACTTCTCTCTTGATACTTTAGATGCCATATTAATACAGATTTATTCAAACAAGTTGGATATAACTTTTTAATTAGGTCAGGTACTGAGAGGATTTGGTGCTGGGGTCAGGTTATTTGAAGGACCATCTTTTCCCAGATACATCTGCGACCAGAACAGGGAAACAGGGGATATTACAGGTCTATTTTAAGAAGGTCCATCCAGTGGAATCAAGGGGAAGGACTTTCTCCATGATTGCTCCCTCTGCCTAGAACATCATCCCTGAGGAAACGGGATTGGTCAAGACTGGCTTGACATGATTTCAAAAACCTGGGGACCTCAGGGTGATGTGGAAATCATCAAGAGGTTGATGGCAGGGTTTTATTGGGTTTTGCATGGGGGTTTTATTTCTATAAGCTGCCCAGAATCACCATTAGTGTGTTGTACAGCCATATAACTTAATAAATAAAATTAATTCTTAATAAATAAAATTATAACATTCTTAATAAAATAACTGTTTTTTAGTAGTCTCCTATCCATAAAACAGTGTTGGCCACCCTCACACCACCCCAAATATTTGGTTTTCTTCATAAACAGACTTTATAAAAGAAACTCTGGCCATTTGGAAGAATTTCCAACAGATCAGATCAGAGAAAGCTCCATTAGAAGGTTAGCAAAACCTTTTCTATTCAGGAAAGCTTTTAGCTGCTGAACCAGAGCCAGCTCTTATTGACTCCTTGTTTGATTTGTATTTGTTTGGGTATTATAGTTTGTTACAATTGCTTTTTAATTGGTTTATTGATTGTATATATACCCTTTTTTTTAAATATTCAACTTGAAAGATGCCGGGGAACAGTTGGCAGGATTTTAAATTGTCTGTGCATTTCAACATCAATATGAAAATAAACTACAAATATTTACAAAATGGCATAGCCAGGGGTGGAAATTGTGTGCCTCTGACATATGTACATTTCTACTTCCTGCAGCATTCATTAGAGCAATAGATGTATTAGCTCACTGGGAAATTGCAATTTCCTAACAATAAAATACAGCATTTCCAGCTCAGAGTGAGTGACGTGAAACAGAAAGGAAAAGATATCCTGTAATGACTAAGTGCACAATTGTCATGCAGGGCAGGCATGGTCTCCAATTGATAAATAAATAAATACATAATGACTAAATAAATACATAGCCCTGGACAAACATGGTTAAAAAAAAATCTGAAAGGAATGAGAGATAATGTAATGTACCACCCTCTTAATTAAGGATCTCCAAACTTGAGAACTTTAAGATTTGTGGACTTTCTTTAACACCCATAACTTCCCAGGCAACATGACTGACTGAAGAATTCTGGGAATTGAAGTCCACTAGGCTAAAAGTTGCCAAGTTTGGAGACTCCTGCTTTTAACCATGTAATTTTAAAGAAGGAATCGTTTCATTTCCCAAATGTTGATTCCTCCCGCCCCCAAGCAATTATTTCACCTTTTAGAGATGACTTATTGAAATGCAGCATAAAATTCCTTGGGTTATGTTGTGGTAAGAACAAGTTGAAAACGACAACCGAAGAATTGCAAGCTGGAGAAGAAAAAATCCTACAGTTGCCTGAAGTGAAATATTAAAAGTGAAGTATCAAATGAAGCATAGAAAATTAGTTGAACAATCTATTAATATGATTTTTGGGGGGTTGCTTTTTCCCACTCTTCTTGAGCTACAATAGATAGTACAGACATGTTTCTTCTCAATTACACTATTGCCCTTTCTGTAATTATAAGAAATAAGGTAAAGTTTACAATCAACAGATTGCTCCTAACAGTAGTCTCTTATAGTGCATTCAGCATAAATTGAAGCCAGCAGTTCTTGTTTCTTTCAAATGTTTCTTTCATTACTAAGGCTTTTTGTTTTTAAGGATTTAATTTTTATTAAATTTATAGATAATATGAAAAAAATAAATAACTGAACTAATTGCAGTGTTTTTAAAGTGTGATGAAATTTTATTTTAAAAGATGAGGAAAGGAAAACGAATGTGTTTTTCTCCATGGCTCTCCTTTTGGAATGCA
Organism: Boaedon fuliginosus; assembly: GCA_027560395.1. Lineage (NCBI taxonomy): Eukaryota > Metazoa > Chordata > Lepidosauria > Squamata > Lamprophiidae > Boaedon > Boaedon fuliginosus. The sequence continues at coordinate 2,947 of JANHGC010001526.1, read as the reverse complement.
GTGTGAAAGGATGAGGGGGTGCAATAGTTCAGCAGTTAAAGACACTGAGCTTGTTAGTTGGAGAGCTGACAACCTGGGTTCAAGACCCAAGCTCCATGCAATGGGGTGAGTTCCATTATTTGGCCCAGCTCCTGTCCATGCATGCAAATACAAGTAAATTAATAGGTACTACTTTGGTGGGAAGATAACAGCATTCCATGTGCCTTTGGCATATAGCCATGCTGGCCACATGACCACGGAAATTGTCTTCAGACAACACTGGCTGCCTCAGCCAGAGGTGGGTTTCTACCGGTTCGCTGGTTACCCGCTTTGTGGGCGCACTTCCCGATCTCCTGTCAAACACGCGCTGCGCAGCTGTTGGGTCAGAGTGCTTGCAGAACACCACAAAGATTTTGAAGATAATTGTGCGCGGCACGCATTTGACAGGAGATCGGAAAGCACGTCCCACAAAGCGGGTAACCAGCGAACCGGTAGGAACCCACCCCTGACCTCAGCCAAAAAACAGAAATGAACACCTCCCACATAGAGTCAAACATGACCGACAGGGAAACATTTCTATGTAAGATTGTGTAAGGATCTGCCTCCCTTATAATCCAAGAACAAAAATAACTTCTGAAGCAGGAGCTTCAAAAAGGAATTGTTTATTGAATACAAGTGACATGCAGAGATTCAAAGCAAATTCTAATTATGCAAATCCCAGACAATAACAGTTAAAAGAGTATAAACTCCATCCCGGGGACCTGAGGAAAACTCAGCCAATCTGCAGGTGGTATGATTGCTAATGACTATCCAGCCATTTGATAAGGCACTTTCACACAAAGATTTCCTGCCAGCTGTAATGTAAACATTTCAAGGATGCTAGCCAAGTATCCTTGAGTACCAGGTAGAAATCCCATAAACTATCAACAATGACACAAAAAAGTAACAAAAGTTAAAATGTGTATAGAAAGTATTATAATTACAATTCCCCCCTCCAATTGAATGGCAGATCATTCAGAGATCAGACATATTGTGTGGGCTCTTAATGAGCTCTGCAAAGGTGGTAAACTGGAGGGAAGGAATTTTCCTTTCTTGGTTCCTCTCTTATATTCTGCTCTACTGTCACCATCAGGAAAGCTGTTCTTAGTAAAGACAGTATCAATATTTCATGCCTTCTTTTCTATTTACTTTTATAAATGTCAAACTATCTCTCGGATTCCTGCAATTTCTAGTACTCATTACAACTCTACATGCTATTTGTTTTGCTTAGCCTTAGAGGATGCTTTTCTTGGTCTCCCTTTTTTTCTTCTTTTCCTCAGCTGCATTTAGTTGAGGAAAAGAGGTGGCATTTAATCCAGCGAATGGTTTTTTTTTCCTGTGCCATCACAGTAATACTTGTAATATAATGGCAAAAAAAAAAAAAATGACCAGAGACAAAAATTTTGTGATTTTTCTGAGCCAATCAAAAGGATTCCCAGCTGAAATCAGAGAGGACAAAGGTAAATACATCTGTCTGAAATACAAAAGAACATGGAATAGCCCTGGAAAATGGTTGTGATATCTCTTCCAATGGCAAGAAAGAAAACCCAAACATTAATAGAGCACATAGCTGATTTTGCTATGTAGATAAGATCAGATCTGTTTGAAACATTTATTGAAATGTGTATTTCCAAAGTTATTTCATTCAGATTTCTGGAGAGTTGGATGACTGAATATACACTCGATTCACAAAAGAGACTTTCTATTGTTGTGGCCCAATATCTGGCTCAACTAAAGCAATCAAACCATTTTAACCACAGAGCCTCAGTGGCACAGTGGTTAAATGCACTGCAGCTTATCTCTGCTGACTTGTTCAGCAGGTTGTCAGATCAAATCTCACCAGGCTCAAGGTTGACTCAACCTTCCATCCTTCTAAATGTCAGTAGAATGAAGACCCAGATTGTTTGGGAGCAATATGCTGACTCTGTAACTGCTTGGGAGTGTTGCAAAGCTCTGATAAGCAGTATGTAACATCTGAGTGCTATTGCTATCTCTGTTGTAAGCCACCCAGAGTCTTGGGAGTTGGCCGGCATAAAAATGTAATTAATAAATAATAAGTAAATAAATAAAGATCCAGCATAATTTTATTTAGCATGCAATCAATAAACAGTTAAACAGCCTTGATCAAAAGCAGAATCAGAACTTATTTAACTTTGGCCTAGATTGTAAATATAAGATGAAGGAAAAAGGCAGACTTTGGAGACTGGGTAAAGCCATCTATGCAACCTTATTATTATATATCTTTCCCTCATTGTCATCATATCAGTTATACTATCTTTGAGATATGGTCACTGAATAGAAGCAGTTTGGTTGACTGGGCCACAGGTTTCTAATTTGTCTTCTCTCTGTCACTAGTCAGGATCAGTTCAGCTTGCTCTTAATGTTTTCTTACAAGAGCATTTAACACACGGTTCATATGCTTGATATGGGAAGGCATCTCATAGGTTTGTAATGAAAACAACTTACATGTCACGCATAGGTACATTTACTCCCACAGTATGCCTGTGGCAAAGATAATGGATTGATTTGGAGATAACCAACCAACAATCTGATTTGGAATCCAATGACATTTAAAGCTTTTCCCAAAAGATAAGCATCCTTTAATCTCCTATACAACTCCAGAGTCAAGTCATAAGAATTTGCTATGTTCAGACCTGAAAAGAGAATTATTATTCACTTCATTAACAAGATTTTTCTGTATTCTCAGACTGTTTTAACTTTTACAATCTAGTCTTGGGCGATAATAAAATATTTGTTCATTCAATTTGGAAAGTTGATTTGATTCAAATATTTTTTTTTTACATAGTTCTGGTGACTGGAGTGCAAAAAAATAAATTCTTTCAAGATTGTAACAAAGAAAGGCATGATTAATTTTGCAAGCATAATCTTCTTAGTGGCTGGAGAAATGATATGCTCAGGATGTAGATTC
>JANHGC010001523.1:236442-247166 GCA_027560395.1 Boaedon fuliginosus | reverse complement strand
ATCTTAAAATATTCACTGTCTTCTTTTTCCTTGATCATTAACGTTAATCTATTCATCTCTGCACATTCTAGTATTTTTCTAATCACCATGTTCTCACTTGCTCACGGCCAACCGGATCAAACTCATCCCAAACAATCGGACTAAGACGGTAGCACTTGCCCAGTCGGAGGCTAGGTCTGTCTGGATCTGAGAGACTTTCTCTGACAGATACAGTATTGACTAAATTCATCAGCACGCCCCTGCAAAGGTTCATCCCTCGTTCCTAGATTAAGCAGGGAACGGGTCACCTTAAACAAGGCAGCTTGGCGACAATCCACAGATACAAAAAGAGCAGAGAAGTGCAAACACTTAGCCACCCTTATCACCACTAAATAAGTCCTAATGAAGGCTCTTAATAATGTTCTATCAGATTCAGAGTTACTAGCTCTCCAATGGCACTCTAGACATCTCTTCTGGTGCTTCATCTCCTGGAGCTCCTCAGTGAACCAGGGAGCCCTCTGGGATCTGCACCTAGTGAGAGGTCACAAAGGCACAACCTGGTTCAAGGCCCCAGCAGCTGTCCAATTCCAAGAAGGAACTAGGATCTCAGCCGAGCTGTGGGCTAGGGAATCAAGAAAGAACCCCAGCTCCCTCTGGAACCGTAAAGGATCCATTAGGTGCCTGGGGCAGAACCACCTAGTCAGTTCCACCTCCCTGCCATGGTGGGTGGATGTCCGAAATTCTAGCCTTAGCAGAGAATGATCTGTCCATGGCAAGGGTTGAGTGACTATATTTCCCATAATCAGATCACGTTTCCACTGGTCAGAGATAAACACTAGATCGCGTGTGTGATCCCCTCTGTGAATTGGACCCTGAATTACTTCAGTCAGGTCCATGGTTGCCATGGAGGTCATGAACTCCTGAGCCGCATCCAAGGCCTCACCAAGGGAAGGCAGATTGAAATCTCCCAGCACTATGAGCCTGGGAAATCCGGCTACCACCTCGAGCAGCCCAGGCAGGGCTGTTGCCACACAGCTGGGGGATAGGTACGTGAGCAACAAGCCCAACTGAACCCCTGAGTCCAATTTCACAAAGAGGGACTCGCACCCGAGAATCTCCGGTACAGTGTCCTTGCGAGGATGCAAGTTCTGATGTACCACAATAGCCACTCCACTGCACCTGCCCTGGGGACAGTTATATATAAATTGTCCTTAAATGCACACAAATAATATAGTATTTGGAAGGAAAAAAATTAAAAACATAGTAATAATAATTTCATCCTTTAATCTCCTATGGATTCCTCCCTCCATCTGCTGATGGACTTTGTCCATTGAAGAACTTTCAGCTGGAGTAAGCACTGAAGTGGTGTTTGCTTGCTTCTCTGTGGCTCCTGAAATCCTTCTTATGTGGAACTCACTGTGAAATCAGTATTCAAGCTAGTTATGATTTATTGACATCCCATTAATTTCAATGGGGCTTGCAAGCGATTACCTTTCCTAGTAATTGGGCCCTTGTTTATTAACTGAAAGTGAGCAAATAATAAGCATTGACTGGTTGGAATCAAAGGAGTTTCCTTCCCCTGAGACTTTCTATTAAATGAAACTCCTCTTGAAATGCCTCCCAGTTAGGAACCACATTTAGATTCACTACTAAAAAGGATCAACACGTTTGTGTACAAGGGATGGAATATATCCGTAGCCCAAAGAAAGCAACAATTCAATCTTGAACATCAACCACTTCTGATAAACAAATTTGCCTGACTATATTATTTGTTATGTGGCCATTATCTAACTTACAGACTGTTTTTATATGGCAAGTTATCTCTACCGTAGCTAAACCTCCAAGAGCAGATCCAGCAGGGACAATAGTGTATATTTAACTCAATACCATTATTCCCAATTTTGTAACGTTTAAGTACTGCCATCTAAATGAATGTGTTTTTTATTCCTCCTCAGTTCCTTTGTTAGGGATGGAGAGAGTTGAATCTTGATGTAGCTATTGCTGAATATAAATATAAAACCATTTTAAATTGCTGCTGTAATACACTTAGTGTGCCAAGTTGTCACCCCTCCCTGATCTCAGAGCCTTAAAACATTCAGTCCCTGAATGGACATTGAAGACAACTTGTCCTTGGCTAGTATTGCAATTTTAAATCCCTTTGACTCTGATTAGACTGAAAAGAGTGGTGTGTGTGTGTGTGTGCACGTTTACAATGAGCATTGTTAAATTGAACAACTGTGGGCAGATGGAACTGAGTTTCATGGGACAGATCAATTCCTTAACTGCAGGCTGATCAGATATTTTCTTCAGCTTAATTGAATGGACTGATTGATTGATTGATTGATTATATGCCATCAGGTTGGTGTTGATTCTTAAAAATCATATAAACTTTTTTCAGGATGATCTGTCCCCAACCTGGTTCTTCTTGTCTCTCAGTGGTGTACCCATCACTACTATTATTTGGACACATTGCTACTGAGCCCCTACTTATGAGGCGCAGTGGCACAGTGGCTAGAGTGCAGTACTGCAGGCTACTTCTGCTGACTGATGGCAATTTGGCAGTTCAAATCTCACCAGGCTCAAGGTTGACTCAGCCTTCCATCCTTCCGAGGTCAGTAAAATGAGGGTCCAGATTGTTGGGGGCAGTATGTTGACCCTGTAAACCACTTAGAGAGGGCTGTAAAGCAGTGTGAAGTGTTATATAAATCTAAGCTCTATGGCTATTGCTACTGGCCATCCTCTTTTTCTCTTTCCTTCCACCTTTTCCAGCATTACGGCTTCTGAAGGGAGATGGATCTTTGCATAATGTACCCAAAATATGATAATTTGAGTCTAGTTGTTTGTGCCTCAGGTAAGAACCTTGGATTGGTTTGATTAGGTAGAGGTTATGCCGGTGATGACAGTGGGTCTTTGCTGGTGTGCATCAAGCTTCCCAACAGTCTGTCTTTGAGCTCCTGGAGAAAAAGTGGGGTCTCACCCAGCCACTTGTGCTTCAAGCATGATTGATATGTACGTGCCCGTAGTTTTTTCCTGCTATGAACTCTGTGCTCTCAGTTTGTTCTTCTCGCAGTGGAGAAATTGGTGGAAACACAGGCAACCACTCCCACAGACCTGTTCCCTTCACTAGATGTTCTGCAAACCTTCTGATTTGCAAAAGCTATTCCCTATCATCCTCCACTGATTTTTCCTGGAGTTCCAGATTGGAGTGATGTACTAATAGCATATAAAATGCATTTGAAAGTGCCATTGGTTAGCACTTGTTTCTCAAACTGAATAGGTTATGGTATGGCAGAGCTCAAAAACACAGTTATATGTCGAGCCCTTAAGCACACTAATTTTGTGTCAGGCAGTGATACTATCTACCAGGGTTGAGTATTTTGCAGTCAACAATTTCTGTATTACAGCTGCATGAAGAATACACACTCAATTTGTTTTTCCAAATAACACCTGTGGATGTTTTGCAATGGCTGGTGCCCAAGTCCGATTGAGATCTATAATTCACCTAATAATGTAAAGAAGAGAAATACCGTATATCTGTATGAAAATAAGGGATTATACAGTTGTGTATAAAGCTAAACGAAATAAGAAGCAAGGAAAAAACCTGAAGAGTTAATTTTGATCTTCATAAATAGGAATCAATATCATCAATTTGGTACTGAGGATCATTAATTCCAGGTTTGCAACACTTGTTTATTTCATGTAAATTAATTTGAGGATTAGAAATTTGAGAGATTAGGTGCAATGTTGTATGTACAACTTTCTTATTTCTTATCTCCCTTTAAAGAATGGTTAGGAGGAACAAACATGTAACAATATTAGGCGAAGTGATTCAAACATTGTCATCATTATCATCACCATCAGATTAATTAAGGATGAAGCTGTGGATCATCTCATTAACGACGGTGGTAAAATTGTTCAGAAAGTATCCGTAGCGTGTGACAGAATTGCAAAACTGTGTTCCACTGATATTGTAGAACTTGGAAACAATTAAATTGACCTTTTAAAAAAGAAATGGGAGAAAATAACAAAATATTATGATTCACCAATTGTGGTTGAAAGATTATAGAGGAAAAAAATATCAATTAACATATCAATTATAATTTTCAAATGAATTTACCAGATATGTAGAAGTTTCAAATTTATCTGGATTTAAACACTGCTAATTTAGCAAAAGATTGGCACACATTTTATAAAGGATTGGCATATATTTTAATTATACCTCTGTGAGTCTTAAGTTCTTAGTTAGGACTCACATTATTGGAATCAATATTCAGTGGTATATAGGTAGTCCTCAATTTACGGCCATAATGAGTGTGGAATTTCCATCGTACGTCATGACAATAGTAAGTGAGGTATCCATGTAAGAGGACCCAATTTTATGACTTGTTTTTTGCAACAACTCTTAATCAAACACCACAGTCATTAAACTTATTTATTTATTTATTTATTTATTTATTTATTTATTTATTTATTTATTTATATTCGATTTATACCCCGCCTCATTTCCCCGGTCAATGATTTACTCTGCTGATTTACTGATTTACTGTGCAAATGAGGGGTTACTATTAACCTGTCCAATCAACTTTTCTCTTGCATTTTATTTCATGTGTTAGCTATAAAATAGAATGTAAGCTAAGGATCGGAGCTCCATCTTTGAATGAGAGGAATCTCTTTTGTCTGAATATTCTGATAAAGTGATAATTAAATGATCTTCCTGCCTCGGTCTGTCTCACTGGAAAATAGGCATGCTGAGGCACGAGCTGGAAAGAGCCATGTCTGGCCTTCAGCACTGAGCCGTGAAGTTTGCTGTTGGTTCCCTCTCAGTGTCACATGACCTAATTGTGTGACGCTCGGGCAAGCTCTCCAATCTGATCTGTTTGCTCATTTCTCTTATTTGGTTGCTCAGCTGCTCCGATTCATTTGTTTGGCCTTTTCTTAAGTCAGTACTCGCAGGGACTTCGCCTTATTAAAAAACCGCACACGCTACAAGAACTAGTTTGTTCAGCTGTACTTCAATTAAGTCCCCAGCTTGTTGTTCCCATCTCCCAACCTGTCATAATTCTGCTCTCTTCCTTTCCATGCCGTTGCTTCTTTCATTTTCCTCCTGAGTCTTGCCTCCCTGATGTGATTTGCATTATTAGTCATCTTGTCACGAGAAGCCATTTTCTGCTTCTCCACAAACGCTACTTGTGAACATTTCCTTCATGGACTACTATAGGGCTGAGCCTTTTGTAGTTCTGGTGAAAGATGGTGATGACTCTTAAGCATGCAATCTTGCTTGAAATTAGATAAACTAATAACTGGACACTTCTCTGCAGTGTTATCTGAGTGTTATTTTGTATAGAGAGACTAGTGTCATTTCCGAGTGGCAACAAACATAGGACCTCTTTCCCCTCCCCCCAAAGCAGTGTCTGCTGGTTAATGACCGCAATAAAGTTATTTGATACAATACAATACAATAGTCCTTGAGTTATGACTGTAATGGAGCATACCGATCACAGTTGTAATTCACAAAGCAGGTCAGTCTTATGACCGACCCCATTCCACTAACCTTTTTTTGTGACAGATTTAAATAAATCCAAATTAGTTAAGTGAACCAATGGTCTTTAGTAGATGGTGTGGTCATTAAGCAAAAGTATGCTCTGCTACGGGAATGGTTTGACTAAAAAAATAACAGTTTTCAGCAAAACCATTGTAAAATGTAGTCATATGACCATAGGGTGCTTGCAGATTTCTGTAAAGATGGCCCAGTTGTCGAACGCCTGAAGCAGTCATGTGACTTTGGGGAAGGTGACTCTTGGAACTTCAAGTGTGGGTAGTGAGTACTCCCAGGTAGGTTCATTGGAACTTTGAATGGTTGCTAAACAACTAGTTGTAAGTTGAGAACTACCTTTAATTGCTTCAGATAAGCAGCCTTTTGCAATGTTTCAAAAACCTGCAAAATCTGCTTGGTTCAAGGCAGGAGAGGAACAGCATTTCTACACATGGAGGCTTTATACGGGACTTTTGCTATGATGGTAGATCTCTGCATGTTCATCCAAAAGTAGCAGGTTTGGGCTGAAGCAGCGGTGACCAGCACTGAACACCTTAAAACAACAGGTTTCTATTTTCTACACTGCTCTTCACATTGCGTAGGCCTACGTCTCCAACATTTGGGACCTAGGCACATTTGAGAGCATGTCATGCTTCTAGTAGTTTGGGGAAGAAGAGATCTGTCTGCAGGAGCAGACAGATCTTTTGTGACAAAAGCCTCTATGTGCTGTTGCACTGCAAGCCCTGCCATTTTGATAATGCATATGATGTCAAATGCACATACAAAAAGGGTGGAGCTTGTGACATGACCCCGTTCTTGCCATTTTCCCTTCTTCATCACATTTAACAGAATATCAGAGAGTTGGAAGGGACCTTGGAGGTCTTCTAGTCCAACTCCCAGCTCAGGCAGGAAACCCTATAGATCATGTCTGTGGAAGAGAGAGGTCTTGTCCATACTCAAAATGGCTGTCATGCCGATAAGTCCCCCAACCCTCACCCCAGGGGACAATTTAAACGGTGTCATTTAGTTTACCACAAAAGATGCCTTGCTGAGAAAGCCAAATAGTGATACTAGCTTTTTTTAAACTATGTTTTGTTGGCAGAGTTCATGTCCCCAATATTTCATAGGTGAAACAAGAACAGTCAATATTCTTGACACCTCTGTTCAAGGATTGGTTCTTCCCAACTGCGCATTAGAGTAAAATTCTTCCTTCAGTTAAGCTGCATTAATTTACTTGTTACCAAGTGGTGTCTTTATCAGTTACCTTTTTTTGGAAACGTAAATTTAATGGGACATTGTTGGTTAAAATAGATCTGGCTTTATGTCTAACATAATAGTGCTGTTCAAATACACTGAGCCTTTGAACATTAGGGAGATTATAAGCTTCAGAGTTGAATAATTTTCCCAGCCCCAATCCACCATTCTTAAACTACTACATTCTATCTTTAAAATAAGTTTTTTCTCATGTAAAGCTTACTTTTCTGAACATACTGTAGTCTATTTATAAGATTGCAATTCTGCATTTGCACAGAGATCAGTCTGTAGATTACGTTAATGATCTCAACTTTCCCCAACTGTGTTTTGATAGCTGTTCTTCCCATGCCCTCTGTTAAACTATGGAGATCTTTCTTCTTCCATTTCTTTTTCTTTAAAGAGCTCAGTTTGTTGGAAGTAATTGATAATCCAGTATCTCAGGGGTGGGGGAATAGCACTGGAACTCTGTTATTGAGTTAAATTTACCTCATGTGTTTGATGATGGCCTATAGGCCCTGTTCTGTTGAGAATATCGGAAATCATTGATGACAACCTACAGGATAGAAGTGAAAGAGCTGAGCCAATCAGATGAGAGAATGTGGATTTAACAAATTCAATACAAAGTATTTCAGATGGTTTAAAAAGTTTGCCTGTTTTAGGGGATCAAAACTAATTTACTCTAAATCAGTAAGAAGGGGACACTTTTTAGGGGAAATAATCTCATGAAGGTGGTTGATGTTTGTTTTCTTCTTCTTCTTTTGTGCCTTCTAGACAATCTTGACTTCTGGGAACTGCCTGGATAAGTCCCTGCAGTTTTCATGACAATATTTTTGGGAAGTAGGCTGCCTTTGACTTCTTCCTACGTCTGAAAGAGATCACGATAGACTCAATGTCACCAATCATTGTAGTTAACTCAGGACTAGAACCTCCTGGTTTTTACCCTGATTCCTTCAACCACACACCACAGTGACTTTCTATGATGTAAGTTGTTTTTTTTAATGACTTATTTATTCACTTGGTAACCATGTAGATAGATTTTCCTCCAAGATGATCCATCCATCTTTCATGCCACTTGACCATGCACTCATCACCTCTGTAACTGAGTTCATCCACCTTGCTGCTGGTCATCCTCTTCTTTCCTTTCCTTCTACTGTTCCCAGCATTAGAGCCTTTTCTAGAGAGCTGGGTCTTCCCATAATGTGTCTGAAGTAAGATAATTTGAGCTGATCATTTGCACCTCAAGTGAGAACTTGCTATTGATTTGTTCAGGTGATCCATCAATTTGTTTTCTTGATTGTCTACAATATTCTCAGCAGTCTTTTCTAAAACAAAGTTCAAAAGCATCAATACTGTTTCTATTCTGCTTCTTTGAAGTCCAACTTTGCTTCCATAGAGAGTAAAGGGATGCATGATTGTGCTATGGTTTACATGATACTGAACTTGTAGGCACAGACCAGTGATGATATTCTAACCGGTTCGCATAATTGCTGGGTTGTGTTCAACCGGAAAGAGTATCAACATTGACCCTGTCCATCTGCCCCGTTCCAGCAGAACCAGCTGAGCAAGGTATGCTCTGAGGCGGCATGTGGACTCCGCGATCTCGCAGTCAGTTAAAACTGGCTGCCAGGACACGCACCACCAAATCCACCCCCCCATTGCCTCACAGGTGGTGTATTGTAATTACCTGCGAGATTGCGGAGTCCACGTGCTGCCTCAGAGCATACCTTGCTCAGCTGGTGCTTCTGGAACGGGGCAGGTGGATGGGGTCAGCAGTGATATTCTTTCCGGTTGAGCACAACCCAGCAATTATGTGAACCGGTTAGAATATCATCACTGCCTATGTCCATTTTCACACAACCCTTGCAGTAGTCCTATGACTACATGATCAAAATTCAGATGCTTGGCAACTGGTTCATATTTATGACAGGTTGCAGTGTTCTGGGGTCATATGATCATCTTTTATGCCCTTCTGACAAGCAAAGTTAATGGGTAAATCAGACTCACTTAACAATTGCAATGATTCACTTAACAACTCTGGCAAGAAAGATGGTAAAATGGGGCAAAACTCACTTAACAAATGTCTCATTTTAGCAACATAAATTTTAGGCTCAGTTGTGGACGCACATTGAGGACTAGCTGTACTAACAAGTTCTGGTCCTATTGTGTGGATCCTTTGCAGGATCAACGAAGTGATGATAATGATGAATCCATTAAGAAAAATACTTAAAGAAATAGGAAAGTGAAAAAAATACATCTCACAGGGAACATCAGTCTTCTCCAATCTTGTGTCCTGTAGCTGTGTTGGTCTCCAGCTCCCAACTCCTCAGTGTGTGTGTGTCTGTGTGTGTCTGTGTGTGTGTAGGCTGGGAATTCTGGGAGTTCTAGTCCAACACATTTGCAAGGCACCATCTTGGAATAAGTTGTGCTGCAATGGGAAATACATTTTGATCATGGAAGAAAGGAACAATTCAAATTTGTACTGAGCTAGAAGCAACATATGTGAAAAAAGAGGGAGGGTTGATTGTGAGATCACAGCTGCTATCTTGACTTTCTTAATCACTTTATCCAGAACAATACAGCAGAGCACAGACTACCTCAAGAGAAGCCTAAACATGCCCAAAAAACTAATGTAGTTTGTTTTGGTCTGCCTCTCACTCCAACAATGCCACTTGGCTTTTATTAAAGCAGCTGCGTAACTTATTAACCATTAGTAAAGTCAGAGCTTAAGGCAGATCGGAAAGTAATGAAAGGTTTTTTTTCACTGCCATCTAGAGTGTTCCTGTGTCCTGAGCCTCTTCCTTACAGCTATCCTATCTGTGTTCCTCCTGTCTTACAGTCAGCAAAAAAGTTGGCTGGCAGAATTTGAATGAGCTTTACAGTATAGAAACTAGGCTGGGGAACCGTGCTGTCTTTGCAGATTTACTATAGAAGAATTTCAGGCAATGATTGACAGATCTCCTGGCTGCTTTCCCCTCCCCACCCATTCAGAATCTTCTGCTGGCATGGAAAAACAACTTAGTTACTCTCTGTAATGTGTAGCAGGATGGGGTCAGGGGAGGTGCTCTTCATCCAGTGCTTTTCCTATACAAAATGTTTCTGTTTGTTTAGCCACAAATATATCAGTCTCCTGGGTGATTGATAGTGTGCCAAAAACAAACCAAATTTGGTATCTCAGCTAACTTCTACTCTATGCAAGGCAGATATCTGGTCTGTCTTGTAGCCCATCTTAAAATGGTTGCAGAGGGCAGTTTCCAGCAGGAAATCAAGAGAGTTTTCTTTCTCTTTCTTTCCTCCTTTCCTCCTTTCCCCCTTCCTTTCTCTCCTCCCTTTCCTTCCTTCCTTTTCTTGAGACTGATGCAACCACGACAACAAACAGCAACAGAAAAAAACCCTGCCCTGTCAATCAGGCTGCAGCTTGCTGGCAGATCAACTGTTTCCCTTCTCAGCATACCAAGTCCATCTCAAAGGCCACCAACCTGTCAGCTAATATTTGTTTGCTCGTTTTTAACACATGGTGCTTCAATCTTCTGGAAGACAAGCATTTATTTGGAAAATAGTACCAGTTTTTCAGATGATCAATACTCCCTCCTCAAAAACTACAGCAACAGGTTGTATGGCCCTCGCAAACCAATTGGGACAGAGAGCAATGCCCAGTAACTGGATGGAGGGGGGACCTGGAGCAGCCTTAAATGCCAGGTTGTATCACTGCCGGACGGTGTCATCATCACTAGGTTTTTCACAGAGCCTTCAGAGTTTGTATGGCAAGATGTGTATTAGAAGAAGAGATGGAATACCACTTTAATAGCAATGCATTTAAAGAGGAATTTGGGCTGCTTCTACAAGGAACTGTGGATGAGACAGAAACAGTCTCATTAGGATGTTCCAGGGATGGTTTTCTAAACCGTTACGCCTAATTGCAGGGTTGGCTGAACCGGAAAGAATATCATAATTCAGTCTA
>JANHGC010001523.1:183239-193685 GCA_027560395.1 Boaedon fuliginosus | reverse complement strand
TCTAGATCAGAGGTGTCCAAACTTGGCAACTTTAAGACTTGTGGACTTCAATTCCCAGAATTCCTCAGCCAGCAAAGCTTAAAGTTGCCAAGTTTGGACACCTCTGTTCTAAAGAATCCAGATGGGGAGTGGCCTAAAGTTGCTGAATGGGGATTTCAGTGGAAGTCCCCACAGTCTTAGTCTATACTCCCATTGACTCACCTGGAACACTGAATCAGAGTACAGTAATTCCCATATCTTTGCTGTCCCAACTAGCAGCAGCTCTGTGCATGGAGAGCATGCTCCTCTGTTCACAGGAGAAGGGGTTGTATAGGCTGCTGTCAGTGACTGAATGCTTCAGTGTTGATATTTGCAACATGCTTTTATTGTGGGAGGAAGAAATGGACTGTATTAAATCACTCTCTGCACAGATGTTTAAAGGACTTGAGTCTGGACAGGTTCAGGCCTACGTCTGTGCAGTGAAGGGAGGGATTGGGCTTATCCTTGAAAATGCCTTTTGTATCTTCATTTTTTTTCCCTGTGAGCTTTGGGCTTGTCTCTTTCTGTGTATCCCTTTGTCATGCTCAGCGATATAATAAATTGAACCCATCATGGGTTCCCATTGTCCATTTCTGCCTATTTTTAAGGAGTTATGCATAGTGAATAGAGCCATCATTCTAAGGACATTTTGGTTCTGCGTTTATGAGATGCAAGAAGAGTTTTCCAGTTTTGCAACTTTTCTTACCATCTGCATCTCTCCTGCCGCCCTCAGATAAAATTAGGGGAGCTGGCATTTGTCAAGAGTATCCGGTATATAAATGGAATAAATTTTAAAAAGTAGTTAAATAATGAAGAGCCTCTGAATTGGCAATGTGGGTGCTTCTCAGACTAGAGCAATTCTTTGACTTCTGTCTTTTTGCTAGTTTATAAACGTGGGCCTGATCATTTCCAATTATTTGCAAATTTGGCATCCTAACATTTTAAATAATAGCGGTAAGAATAATATAACCGTACAAACGGCAACAAAGAAAAATGCTATTGAAGTAAAAAAACCTTGCACTGATATTTTGTAGGCTCTACAAATAGGAGCAGTAGAATTATTTTCTTCTTTGAGGGAAATGCTTTGTAGCTTGCAAATATTTAATGGTAAATTAAGTGCATATGCAAGTATTTACATATTATTTTCCCTGCAGTTCTAAACACTTCAAAATACGATTCCTTAATTTGTCTATTAAATTTACAAATGAGAAGCCTTGGTGATTGCATACTTGTGCCCCAACTATAATACTGTATTTTGTAAGCTATGAGCTAAGCTGCTGCCTTATTTCCACTTGTCTGGGAGTTGGTGCCTGGGAGTTAGCCCCGCATTTTGCTGTATCACTTAAAGCTCTCTCTGGGTAGCTTTATTTCTTAGTAACATTTGCTGGAATTCATGGGGATTTATTTTAAAGCAGGACTCTACGATTGCAGCCTCAGACGGAAAAAGCTGGACGATGTTTTTCTTTGCTGATTTAATGTGCATAAAACATGTCCCTTGCGATGCGCAGCTGAACTGGGAAGAAAACAAAACAGCCCAGCTTCCAAATAGGGTGGGGCCTGAGATGCCTCTCTTAGCTGAATAGGATATATTTCAGAAGATGACTTTTTCCTCCTTTACAACTCTGGCTCCACGATGAGGGGGAGGGAATTAAGCTTGGATAAATTTAAGGCAGAGGTGTTTTCCTCTTTACCTCAGAAAGCAGAGTATGTTCTGACCATCGGGCTGCTTCTTATAATGTTACTTTGCTCTCTGAAACTTCCTTTTTTTTCAAATGGGCCTGACACTAAGTCTTGCTGAATGTGCATCTCAGCACAAATTTAGTTGGGGGAAAACGACTTCGCTTAGAGAAAGGAATACAACAATTTTTAACCATACACTAAACATACGTAACAGCCTCATGTTAACAGTAGAATTAACACGAGATGAGGTGGAATGGTTAAGCTTCCCCCCTGTTTTTTGTTTGAAATGAAAACAGTGTTTTTTATATATATAATGGTTTCAAATGTACAGTGTCCCGTGAGGAAAAATAAAATCATTGCCCAATTTGGGATAATACATATGAGTACACGCATGTAATCATGCTAAGTTAAGTAGCCTGATTTGTGGAGGGAAAAGCTAACATAAGGGTAGCCATATGGGAACTGAGTCTAATTTCTAGTTTACTGTTTAATTATCTTTACAAACATTTAAACAAAGAAAACGTGTTGCAGATGTACAAATATTTCTTGATTGTTATTATAGCAATAATCATTTTTGCCAAATCTGACAGGGTAAATCGGCATTAGGAGTTGGGGGGCATTTCTTCCTTGATGGAAAGTAGAACTTCTTCGGCTTTAAGGGAGAATCATAAATAATAACTGGGAAAGATTTTTTTTTTCTTTTCTATTTATACCAGAATTCCCCCCATCGGGATGTGTTAGACTACAGTTCCTTAGGCATTGCACGGATAGTGGTGGTTACAGTACCACAGATCTGGAGAGTGCTTATAGTAGGAACGTTGAATCGAGCAAAAATATATTTTTTTAAAATTCTTCTTCTACTACTCTAGTGATGCAGAAGGCATGCGAGGGATTAACAAACTGGGCTAAGACGATGGGACTCCTTGGTTTGCTTATTTCGCTGGTATTTCTGGCCTAGTCTCTCTTTTCTCTAACGAATTTTAAAGTGATGTTGTGAAGATAAGATGAGGTGATGATATGAAGTTGCCTTTGGGAAGATAGCTGAAGCTGGTTCGTGGGGTTTTGTAACTTTTGCAAACTCGATTATTACAATTCGTATGCAATTGTAAATTTATAACGCAGAGGTTTAGCGTTACCATGTGCTGGCTATTGATTTTAAGGCTGATTTGCTGGGTCCTTGGAGAGTGGGCCGGTTATATGAGAAGCTTCAGCCTGTGAACTCCCCGCTCGCGATGGCAGACATAGGCAGCCTCCAGTGTAAAACCGTTCAACTTCAGGCACAGATTGGAAGATGGAATATAGTACCGTGTTTCCCTGAAAGTAAGACCATGTCTTATATATTTTTTTGCCACCAAAAAAGGCACCAGGTCTTATTTTGGGGGGATGTCAGCCATTGACTAACCTATTAGTTAGGGGCCCGTGTATATTGGGCGCATGTGTAAAAATCAAGGTGTTACTTTCAGGGAAGGTCGTATTTTCAAGGAAACGGTATGTTTAGTAGTATGGTGGGATCTCGGCTTCTGTATCCTTGCTGAATGTGGGATTAAATCTTTCTCCATACAGAGAGGCAACACACCTAGGTGTTCAAGCAATTTTTAAACTACTGCTATATAACAAATGGGCATTTCAATCTGTTTTGTTTTATTATCTTGCTGACATTTGCACTAGAGTGTAGCATATTTGGAACAAGAGGCTTTGGAAATCACAAGCAACAAAAAACAAAGCTATGGGCCAGTTGCTTCTTTTTAAATTTAATAGGGGGAGGAGGTTTATTATACACGGATGTGACCAAAACGCCTAGAAGTTACTCCTTT
The DNA here is from genome assembly GCA_027560395.1 of Boaedon fuliginosus. Taxonomy (NCBI): domain Eukaryota; kingdom Metazoa; phylum Chordata; class Lepidosauria; order Squamata; family Lamprophiidae; genus Boaedon; species Boaedon fuliginosus. Next base: position 190,173 of record JANHGC010001523.1, on the reverse strand, counting down.
GAAAGAAAATGTAACCTGAATCCTTCAGAATCAATCTAGGCCTTACCAAATCCTAGAAATATTGTGTACATTATATACTGTCCTGGTATATAATGGAGCTGAGTTTATAATATACTATAGCATATTTTTTTTAAATGACTCTGGAAAAAGTTAAGTGCTAGGATTATACATACTCATCCTTATAATTCATTCCTGTTTATAAAACGTTACTGGAGATTTTCAGTTCATCTTTTCAGGGGATGTCCTGAAAAATACAGCGTACAGCATCCAGCCCTTCATCTTTCTATTTTGTTTCCTCCACATTCTAGATTTAATAAATGGTGTGAATTGTGATTTTTCTTCATCCACGTGTACAAATTCATCCAATATGCTATAGCTGTACAGGCAGTCCTCAACTTACAATAGTTGATTTAGTGACCGTTCAAAGTTACAGCACTGTAACTATGGCTGTTTTTCACACTTATGACCATTTATTTATTTATTTGATTTATATCCCGCCTCTCTTCACCCATTTCGGGGAACTCGAGGCGGCAGCATCCCCATGGTCACATGATCAAAATTTAGATATTTGGCCACTGACTCAGGGTTGCTGTGTCCTGTGGTCATGTGATCCCCTTTTGACAACCTTCTGACAAGCAATGGGGAAACCAGATTCACTTAACAGCCGTGCTGCTAACTTAACCACGGCAGTGATTCGCTTAACAAGTGTGGCAGTAAAGGTTGTAAAATGAGACACAACTCACTTAACAACCGTCTTGTTAGCAACAAAAATGTTGGGCTCGATTATGATTATAAGTGAAGGGCTACCCATATAAATTGTTGCTTGACCACTTGACCAGGTGTTTCTTTGGAACAGTGGTTGTGCGTAGAATGTATGGTAGTATACCTAAAGATGGGGTTTCTTTGGCTTTCAGAAGTTCTATTCAATGTCATATGACCATAAAATGGTTTTGATTGATTCCCATTTTAATTTTGCTGCACTCCTTGTACTTTGGTATGTTTATACAAGACAAGTTGTCCTTGACTTATGACCATTTGTTTAACAACGGTTCAAAGTTACAACAGCTTTGAGGGAAGTTTTGACTGTTGCTTCACTCTACAATCATGTGATTGCAATTTGGGTGCTTGGCAACCAGCTCATATTTATTGATTACAGCATCTTGCAGTCATGCGATCACAATTTGTGACCTTCCCAGCCTGCTTTCCGCAAGCAAATTCCATCAGGGAAGCTGGATTCCCTTAACGACTATGTGATTCACTTAACGGATTCTCTTAATGACCATGGTACAAATTATTGTAAAATCAGGTCCACATGGTGCCTGGCTTTATGACCACATCGACACATGATGGAATTTTGGTCCCAATTTGGATATAAGTCAAGGACTACCTGTAAACTAGAAAATCAAAAGGTGTGTGAAGAACTCATTTAAATCAGTTGTTAGCTCTGTTGAAGAAAATCCAACAATGGTCCTTTAAAAAAACATCTGAGGCTTCAATACGTCCCCTTCCTGAGACTGAGCAATTCTAGGGTCATTTGTAAGATGCCATGTTGGGGAAGAGCAGCTCCCTCTTAAATTTGTTGAGATATCTCCCCATTCTTTCCTGGAGCATCAAATGGACTCTGTGGCATGCATTGTGGCTCTGTGATCAGAACCAAAGATCTCAGTGTGTGTGGTGCCTAAACCAAATGCCCATAGATCATCTTTCTAATTTTTCTAGTCCACTTTCTCTTTTACTTCTTGATCCCGTGAAATCAAATTGAAACCACCTCATGTCCCCATAACTCTGCAAGGTTCCTAAGCCATCCCTACTGTAAATGTATATAGGTTTATGATAGTTAAGATAAATTCAAAAAGGTTTGTTGCTACCGCTGTTTAGAAAAGTTTGAAAAAAGTACTTCAGACTTACCATAGAAGTTTTTCGGCAATTCTCTGCTTTTGGTTAAAGAAGCCCATCATTTTTCTGACTGCCTATCTAGTCTGGGGAAAAAAAAATACTGTGGCTGCTTTAAGAAATTCACATATTCTTGGGAATCTTAATGTAGCCATAATATTTTTAGCTTCATTCAGAAGGCTGGGGGGGAAAAAAACAGTGGCTTTTTTAATTGAAGGAATTTTAAAACATTTTCAGCCCACAAAATCTTAGTTTAGTTTTTATTTTGTTTGGTTTTTTTTAACTGCAGAACCTCTTGAGCAAAAGGCAAAGTTTTAGTGTAAGAAAATTGACTGAATGAACATTTTTTTCTTCGCTTTAAATTTGTAATGAATGGCACCCCATCACGTTCTCCCAGAACCTGTGTGTTCCAAGCAATACAGTCTGAAAAACCTTAATGAGTAGCAGAGAAGTGCTGAACTGGCAGAGGGCCCAAAACACTTATTTTTTTCAAATTATTTTTGAAACGTGCACAGCCACATTAGCCAATGTTTTGTTGCAAGCCTTCGAAAGGAGGGATATTGGATCTCAGAAGCTAGAATGGTGTTTCGTAGGTGGTCATTCAGTGTTTTATATAGCATTTCTAGTGTCTTAATTTGAAAGTATGTACTAAGGCTGCACTTTGAATAATTCAGAATAAGTGGGAAAACGCCATTATAATGATAACAAAGCCCTATTCCAGTATTAACACGGTTTTGGACTGAGAGACTAAACTCTACCATTTGCATAGTATAAATTGCAGAACACATTTTTTTGGAAGGGTGTTTATGTGCATATACACACTTTTAGCTTATTCTTCCATGTGCTATATATATATTTCCCAAACCATATATTTTAAAATTCTGTGAATATCTATTTATAGAGAAAGGATACCAAACATGGATCTCCAAATTTCACGTTATTTATACGGACATTTAAAAAAATATATATTAATTACGCCGCATAATGGAGTGAGCTCCCATTACTTGTCCCAGCTTCTGCCAACCCAGCAGTTCCAAAGCATGTAAAAAATGCAAGTAGAAAAATAGGGACCCCCTTTGGTGGGAAGGGAACAGCGTTCCGTGCGCCTTCGGCATATAGTCATGCTGGCCATATGACCAGGGAGACATCTTAGGACAGCACTGGCTCTTCAGCTTTGAAATGGAGATGAGCACTGCCCCCTAGAGTCAGGAACCAATGTATGTATGAATGTACGTAGAATGTATGTACGTGAGGGGAACCTTTACATTTACCTTTATGTAGCTCCATTGCCATTAAAATGCCATACCTACTACAACGTTTTCATACATTTTTTCCCCCCTCTTTGAATCTTGGTTTAAATACGTTTCCCAAAGAATTAGGTACATTTTTCATTTTAATCTTACAACATTGTTTTAAGGTAGTCCTGACATGTGACTCACTGCCCCATACGCAAATACATTATAACCTTATAAGTGATGTTCATCTAGTCTGGTAAAAGAGCAAACCTAAGACGCACATAATTGGGGTTTGACAGCAACAATGCTCTCCTGCTGTTTGCTTTCCTAGCAAGTCATTTTAAACAGTGTGTTGCCTCCCAGCCTAAAAAATTCATCTATGATCAGTAGGCATAGCTTCCGTGCATTTGTTAAATGTGACTGGCCTTCACCGACATTGGGTAGCATTACATTCATTATTGGACTTTGACAGCTCTGTAAGCGGATATGTGTGTTCCAAGCTCTCTCCTTCAACGTTGTCTTTGAAATGGGGTAGGATAAACTAAAAAAAACAAACACCAAAACACAGTAATTCTGTAGAGCTGTATTTATGAGCAGACCCCACTGAATGCAATAGTCTCACCTAAGACTTAAGTATGAACACTGTAAGGTCAGGATTCATTTGGTGATTAAATGAATTTACTTCAGACTAAATGAAATGGAAATGTAGCCTGTGCCATAGTTTGGCTTTGCAGGGGAGAAAGGGTTTCAGCAAAGCAGGACAACACAGCTCTATTTATTTTATCAGCATCTAAAAAGGAATCCTTCGGAGAATAATAGTGCTTCAGATTGTGGACCACTTGTCCTATAGTTTCCTGTTGTCAACTAGCCTTTTGTCTTTGGTAATATGCCATAATAGGAGTCTTCCTAAGAGAAGAGTCTTCACAAGGAGATATGTGCGCCTCTCTCTTTGTGATGGTTAACAATCAATAGAGGAAAAAAGTCACCTTATCTTCCAAGCCGTACAGATTTCCTGTTACTGCGTTAAATTCCAGGTGCAAACATTAAAATAAAATCTGATTAATGTGTCAAATTGCAGCTCCAGGCAAAGAGCCAGCTCATGCCACCAACTAATTTCCCTTCCTTGCTTCCCAACTGATAGACACGCTATGGGTCACGAATCAGTGCTCCAGCTGAAGAAGAAACACTTCCAAAGGTAGACCGGAGAGACCGATTCACCTCTGAGTCAATGGACAGACATGTGGGGAAACCCTCTGTCCAGGCTGGGTTTTTTTTTTACTGCTCCTTTCTGCAAAATAGCTTTGAATGGCTGTGTCTTGTGTTTCCATGGTATAGACCCGTGGTGGTGAACCTATGCCATGGGTGCTTGAGGTGCCACGTAGAGCCCTCTCCGCGGGTACGCGAGCCGTTGTCCCGCCGCACATATGCGCACGCCTCCCGCTGGTTCTGTCATGAAATGGGCCCTCACCCCTGCATCTGCGCTATACTTACCTCTGTTTCCTCTTCCGGAGCACAGCTGATCAGCGCGGCAGCACGGATTGCCATCCCTCAGCTGTTTGATGCCTGTAAAGCCACACATGTGCACAGTGAACCGGTTGGGCGGGGCGTTTGTGCGAGCACATATGTGCGCACTTTGAGCACTTGGTGCCGAAAAGGTTAGACACCACTGGTGTAGACTATGGAGACATGAGCGAATAGCTGTGTATGGTGAACAGGATGACTAACAGAGTGTACTAGAGATCATTTGAATGAACGAATCAGTAAATAAAGTAGATGTTATCTAATAATTGAAAGAATACTGGCAAGAGAAAGGGGTATGACCAACTATCATTTATAAATAAGATATGACACGTATTTGTAGTTGGTGATGCCCTAGTGCAGTATTGGCAAATCTTTTCAGCACCGAGGGCCAAAACGGGAGTATGTGCAGGCGTGGCGAAGCACCAGAACCCTGAAGAGCAACAGGTGACGGCTGGCGTGCCTAGAGAGATGGTGGTGTGTGCCACTTCCGGCATGCGTGCCATAGGTTTGCCATCACGGTTCTAGTGATTTCGGTTGCTATAAAGGGTTAATAAATGACAGGCATTTGTCCAACACAGGATCACAATAATATTGACTAGAGCTTGATATTTTGATCACATTTACTTGTACTCGAGCAGCTGATTTCAAAACCCCAATTATTTATTTTTTAAAATAAATATATCCTGCCTCTCAGAAGATCATGATAGTATTACCTTAGATTTCTTCTTTCTATTTCTTCCCCACAATAATTCTGGGAAGTAGGCTAGGTGAAAGAGAATAAGTGACTCCATCACCTGGGTGAACTGCTGTGTCAAGAACTGATTGCAGTTTGCTTTAACTATTAGGCCAGTGATGGCGAACCTTTTTGGCACCGAGTGCCAAAACCGGGAGCAAGTGAGCCTGCATGCGTACTCGCGTGCCGAAAACTGAAAGAACACATGATTTTTGGTGCGCACGCACACAGCTTTGGTTTCCACGCATACGCACAAGACCAGCTGTCCTGTGTGCATGTGCCAGTTCCGCTTGGCGGCTTTTCGGATCCCCCGGATGAAGCCCATCTGGGGCGCGGGGGGGTGGCCGCCCCGCCACCCGTCCCAAAAGGGGAAAATGCCCCTCTCCAGCCGGAGCCTTTCCTAGCTGCACAGACTGCTCTCCTGCTGCTTGCCTGGTGGGGGAGGGAAGGGGCGATTCACACACGCTGCCCCACCGCCCCTCCCAAAAGAGGAGAAAATGCCCCTCTCCAGCCGGAGCCTTTCCTGGCTGCACCGACTGCTCTCCTGCCGCTTGCCGGGGGAGGGGGAGATCCAGACCGCACGTTCTTGCCAGCAGCTCTGCAAGGAAAATGAAACTGAAAGTGCAGGTGGCCTGTGCGCATGCGCACTCCAGAACCCAGAAGGGAAACATGATGGCTCTGTGTGCCCAGAGAGATGGCTCTACGTGCCACTTCTGGCACACGTGCCATAGGTTCGCCATCACTGTGACAATTGATTAAAGGTATTGCAATGAGAGTAGACAGGGACCTGTGAATAAGTGACAAATTCATTATATGCAGGGGTGATATTCAGCTGGTTCAACTCAGTTCGCGCAAACCAGTGGCAGTAATTTACCGGGTTCCCCCGCCTGCCCACCGCTTACCTTGCCCACTAACTTTTGCCGTGTTGCTTCGCTTCGCACCACGCTTTGCACCTTTCCTCGCATCTTTCCTCTCACCTTCCCTGCCTGCCTGCCAGCTGCCTGCCAGGTAAGGGCACCTAGCTGCGGCTGACCACCACCATCATTCCCGCCAGCTCCCAGTCCGTCCAAGCAAGGGAGGGGCTGTCCGCGGATCTCCCTGAGCGAAAGAGCTGCTGCAGAGATCCATGGGAAGCTTGCCCTTAACGGTGCTAAGAAGCGAAGCTCGCCCCGGGCCGGGGGAGCGAGCTCTGTGAAAGAGCTGCTGCTCCCCTTCTCTTTTAAATCTCCGCCGGCCCGGAGCGAGCTTCGCTGCTTTGCGCCATCGCTGCCCAGAGTGGAAAGGCTCGGAGTGAGAGATCAAAGGGCTCTGAGACTTTCCACTCCACAAGATCCACGGACAGCGACAATGCAAAGCAGCGACAGCCTCTTTTTCAATGTGCTGCTGCTGGAGGGAGTTGCCCACGCGCCGGCTCCTCAAAGAAAGTCCCGGCGCTGTGAGAAGAATCTGTGAGAAGCTACCTCTTTTTCGGACACACCAAAAAAGAGGCAGCTTCTCACAGCGCCAGGACCTGCGAGGAGGAGCCGGCACATGGTCGTGTCCCTCCAGCAGC
>JANHGC010001522.1:180828-192589 GCA_027560395.1 Boaedon fuliginosus | reverse complement strand
GGGTGTTGCCTCGCCTCCTCCCTCCGGCCTGCCTGCCTGGCTGACCACTTCTTCCTGGGGGCTGCTTAACTCCTGGCTGCCCCCGGAGCCCGAACCTGAGCCTAGGCAGGCAGGCAGCTGGGAAGGGGCTTGTGCAACAGACAGACCTGGAGACCTCGCCGGTAGCACCATTCCCCACCCTTTCTCCGCAGGAGCCTCTATTGCAGCTGCATCCAAAGAAGGCAGGCGAGCTCGCCGCAGATCTTCCACCTATGCCTGCCTTCTTGGGTGCAGCTGTAATAGAGGCTCCTGTGGGGAAAGGGTGGGGAATGGTGCTGCAGGTGAGGTCCCTGGCTCGCTCTCTGTTGCATTTCCCTTCCCGGCTCTGCTGCTCGGCTCGGCTATGCAAGTTGCCAGCCTGCCTTTGGGAGCGAAGGATCGGCTGTGTCGGAGCTGAATGGGACCCCCCCCCCAAAACTTTGAAATGGGAGAGGAGGGGGTCGGGATAAATGGGGGCGAGCCAAAGCAGAGGCCCACCTGCCTGCAGCACCTTCCCTGGTTAAACCGCCCCTCCCCAGTTCCACGAGTCTCACGGCTGGTTTCTGAATGAACGGGGTAGTGGAGTGGATTTGAGGGGGTAGATTGCACGCGCGAGCGTGCCATTTGGAAAAACAAAAGGCCTTGGATGAAGGCTTTCTCCCCACCCACCCCCAGGCGAAGGTGGGAGTAATGGAGTTTATCCATCCGGGGAGAGGGCCTTTTTTTTCAACTCCTGCTCCTCCTCCTCCTGCGGGGTCGTGCTCAAACAGCCACAGGAGCGGCCCTTCCATCCCACGCCCACTAATCTAAGCCCACAGAACTGGTAGTGAACATTTTTTAATACCACCACTGGAATAATAGTGTGGGGAAGGAAGGAGAGAGGGAGGAGGAAGAGAGGAAGAAAGACAGGAGGAGAAGTGAGGGAGAAAGGGAGGGAGGTGGAAGGAAGGAAGATGGCAGTCCAAAAAACCCCCCCTGAGCAAGGCCTGGTAAGCAGCTAGTATCTTATAAAGTATTAAGAAAAAGTTCTCAGGAAATCGCACAGTCAGGTGGATGTAAAATTGCAAAGAACAAGAAATATCTCCAAGCTAACTAAAAAAAAAAGAAGTTGTCAGTATAATGTTCAACATACCTGTGGAAATCTCTTGTGGTGCACTTCAGGTTCCCTGCTTCTCCCCAACCTTTTTGTTTTATAATTGGGTGAGCCACTATGCAGCCTTTTTATTCCTGGGCAAGTGAACAACTTCTGTATTTTTACCAGAAAAGGGCATGGCTGTATCCCTGCTAACACATATTAGACTTAATTTGAGCATATAGCTATGTTTATACTGTTTATTTTATTTTGATACAGTATATTTTTCAAATTGAATAAAATTGAATAAAACTAAGCAACTGCACCCAGCATCATGGTGGTGCAGTGGTTAGAGTGCAGTACTGCAGGCTACTTCTGCTGCCTGTGGCTGCTTGCAATGTGGCAGTTCAAATCTCACCAGACTTAAGGTTGACTCAGCCTTCTATCCTTCTGTGGTGGGTAAAATCAGTGGTGGGTTTCAACCAGTTCAGCCCACTTTGGCCTAACTGGTTGTTAAAATAATTACCAGTTTGGTGAACCAGTTGTTAAAATTAAGCTACCAGTTCACCTGAACTGGTAGCTAATTAAATTAGCTGTTTTTCAGGCCTAAATTGATGCGGGTTAGCCTCAGGCCCGAAAACCAGCTGATTTAGCTACCAGTTTGACCGAATCAGTTGCTAAATTTAGCGGAGCTGGTGGCTAAGTCAGTTGTTTTTTGGGCCTGAGGTGATGTGCGCACAGCACGCGCTGCACGCACATCAATTTAAGCCCGATAATCGGCTGATTTAGCTACTGGTTCGGCTGAACCGATAGCTAAATTTTCGGGCCTAAAGTGATGTGTGTGCATCATGCATTTGGCACGCACTGCACATGTTATATTACATCCAAAAACCAGCTAATCACCTGATTTTCAGCCCCAAAGTGATGCGTGTGCATCACGGCTATGGTGCGCACGTGCTGTGCGCACCCACATGCACACAAAATGCCCGCACCAAACAAACCGGTTGTTAGACCAGTAGGAACCCACCCCTGGGTAAAATGAGGACCCAGATTGTTGGGGGCAATAGCCTGACTCTGTAAAACGCTTAGCCTTAGAGAGGGCTATAAAGCACTGTGAAGCTGTAAATAAATCCTAAGTGCTATTGCTATCATCTATCAACAGGGTGTGGTGAAGTATATTCGGTAAAGGCTCCAATAATTCACAACATTTTCACCATGATTTCCATTCCGATCCTGTTCTCATGATTCTGTGATTATTGTGGCTGTTTTGAACACAATTCCATTGGGAGCAGAAATAGGTAGCTGTGACTTTAAGCATGAATTTCAGATGTTTGTGCTCATGAGTTGGTTTGGGCAGGTTATCAACTTGCGGATTAATCCTTTGAACAGTTATGTCTCAGAAGACCTGTAAGGTTTTATGAAGGTCAACGCATTCAATGACTCCAGCTTTGTTGGAGGACTCCACAGTTTAATATTTTGAAAGAGGGAGAAAAGCCCTTAAAAGTGAAATGTTTACAAGACCAAGTTGACATTTCTGTACTGTCACTTGTGCATTTTTAGTGTCATTCCCTTTCATGAAGAATCTTCTCTTATGAAACATTAAGTGATACTATGAAGCTCATTGAGCATATGACATTAATGGCAGCTTAATGTGAGATTAATATGGAAGTATACCAGAAATAAAATAGTTTCTAGCTCCTATACATCCTTCTTCAACACTAAAAACTGTATGTAGGCCATTCTCCCTTTATTTATAGAGTCAAATCTCCCTAGTCCCAAATCCATGCCCAGCAAGATGCTTTAATGGGTAACTTTGAAAAAATATCTTGGATCAGATATAATGAAGATTTCACCTGAAAAGTGAGATCCCAACATACTTTACAGGGCTGAAAATTCATGTTATTTAGCAAATATTTATTTATTAAATTTATGTGCCACCCATCTCACTGTCCAAGGCAAAGTAGGCCGAATAATGGGATACTTTAAATATTATTATAGTTTAATTCTTTATATAACATTCTGCCACAATCAGTTTTTTCAGAGCAATCATCTGAAACAGTTAATGTATTTTTCATGCTGTTAATGACACAATTTGCCGTATGTTTCTTATACATATACATAATAGTGGCATTTGCACAAGTGTGAATATGATAATCAACTCTCAATCACAGCACGCATAGCCTGGAAAATATTGTGGTATACAGAAATATGGGTGTTCATTGCTTTTCAATAAGATCTTAATTTGACACGTTGGAGAATCAAGAAACAAAACACTGATTTTATATCAGCATGCAAAGCACCAGGTATTTCTAATGAACAAAATAAATTGCTCCTTAATTAAAGTTGAACAAGAAAAAATCATGGTTCTCATGGATCTGCATAATATAAACATAGAAGTGAAATTTGGAAATAATCTATATAAAGTTAGTTTTTGTGCTGCAAAAATAAATACCTTTCTAACCTATATATGTTAAAAAAAAATTCTGAACAGCTCTTGAAAAGTAATTTCATTTTCTGTTAAAAAAAAGTAAAGCAGGGCTGATGTTTTATTTTCTAACATTTTTCTTTTTAAAGAAAATGTAAAAGAAATATTTGGACAGACCATTATTCATCATCACATCCCTTTTAACTGGGATTGTGAATTCATTCGATTGCACTTTGGACATAATAGAAAGAAACATCTGACATACTCAGAATTCACTCAGTTTTTGCAGGTCAGTTACTTTTTAATTTATTTTTTTCTGTAACATAATGTATGTTTGTTGAGCACAAGATCATGTTTGCAAAATAGTAATAAATTGCATTGCTATTTCAGTTTTCAGTATTTTACATTTTAATGCAAATAGAAAAATGATTGTTAATAAATGCTGTCCTACAACATGACAACACATAATGAATTCCATATGTGTAGCTTTTTTCTATTTGTTTTAGTGGGTTTGGGGTTTTTTTTGAAGAATGCAAGGATGCAGCTACCAGAGAAAAGATGGAATCAGTGTGGATTCTATGCATTATTCTCATAGGTTTTTGGAATAAGATTTACCAAACATTGTCCCTTGTACTATGATTTCAGGAGCTGCAGTCAGAACATGCAAGACAAGCATTTGCGCTGAAAGACAAAAACAAATCTGGCTTGATCACTGGCCTAGATTTCAGTGAGATCATGGTTACTATCCGTCCACACATGCTTACTCCTTTTGTGGAAGAAAACCTAGTCTCAGTAAGTAGCTGACAATCTCTGGATCAGCTGTTGTTCAGATTGTAGTATTTGTCTTTGGAAATAAAGAAGAATCTGTCACTGAGGCAACATTGAGGCCATCATAACAACACTGATACATATTTGCAGAACTAGAAAATAGGAGAATGGTAATAGTATTTGGGGGAGGAAGAATCAGGTTTTTCAATTAGAAGTTTGTACAATTAAAATAAAGCTAAAAATTTGGAGTATTCTGTTGTTTTTGAAGTGTTAATACCCCTCCCATGAAACTTGAAAGCTCGTATGTAATTTCACTGCTAAAATTGTTTCATTTAAATTTTTTCAGACTTGGGATCAATCATCCAGCCAAACTCTCCTCTTCATATTTAATATATATTTGTATGGCTGTTATGACAACTGTTATGTTAAAATGCCATTAGTTAACGTCAGACCATTGAGTTGAAGACTAGGACATTTAAACTGGAAAAGAAGTTCAGTGACGTTCTAGATATTTTTTGAAGAACCACTTCAAAGCTGTTTGGGTGGAATGGATGGGTGCTGGACTTTTCTGGGAATATAAAAGTTCCACGGATTTTCCTAAGTGGTCTAAATGTTAGTGTCAGGCTCAAAGGATTGGACCCGTAGGTTGAGTTGTATCTCAGAAAGATTTATTGCTCACACTTGTACATAAGAATCTGGTCAGCTAAAAGTCAGCACTAAATTGGCACTAGAAAAGGGCCAAAGGAATTCAAGGGGATCTGGACTTGGATCTCTTGTGGCAATGCAAGGACTCTAAACTGATGATGGTTTAACTTCACCCTCCAGCTCTGCCTGCCCTTCTTCTATAGTTAAGGACTAACTCCTCACTATTCTGCATATGTAATACAGAGTCATTCTCTGAGCACAATAACATGCAGATGTATTCTGCATCCTCTGAGAATTAGTTTAGATATCTATTCCGATTTTTATTATCCAAGAATTTGGGGGTGAGGGCTTTCCATTGCCCCTTTTTCAGTAGCAATAATTGGAACTCCTTGTATATCTTAGCACGTTCTAGGTCTGTTAATAAATCTATTACCAAATAAAATTTGCTTTTGTCACAGTATTTCCAATCTTCTCATTCCCTGCTTATTTGGGAATTGAAATGTAAGGAGAAATTCTAAATCAGGGGTGTCAAACTCAATTTCATTGAGGGCTGCATCAGGGCTGTGGTTGACCTTGGGGGGCCAAGGCCGGCATGGCCGACTGGGTGAGTGTGGCCAACTGGGTGGGTATTCTCAACTCGGTGGGCATGGCCAGCTTGATGCCACTCCCCAAACTGCTGGCATGTTTCCTCTTCACATTGGGTAGACCGGGCTGAAGCTATGTTGGCCTGATCTTTCCTCTTCACATTGGGTAGACTGGGCCGAAGCTACACTGGCTCAATCTTTCCCCTTCACATTGGACCAGGACGGCCCTGTGGGCTGGATCCGACCACACTGCAAGCCTTGAGTTTGACACCACTGGTCTAAATGGATCATAACTATTTTCTCTGTGTGACTTTTACTGTGTTTTGCTTTCTCCAAGGCTGCAGGTGGATCTGTCTCTCATCAAGTCAGCTTTTCCTATTTCAATGCTTTTAATGCTCTGCTGAACAACATGGAACTTGTTCGGAAGATATATAGTCTCCTAGCAGGCACTAGAAAAGATGTAGAAGTTACAAAAGGTAAAGGAGTCAATCTCATTATTTTTTTAGATTACTGATGTTTAATTGCATCTCCAAAGTATCCTTAGAAACTTCAGAACAGTCTATGTTTTATTTTTGTTTTGTTTTTTCAAGACTACCAAAAGCAGGCTAAAAATGACTGTACCCGTTCAGCAATGTCATAATGTTGTTGGTCAAACCCTGGACAATGGGCATACTCTTTTGGAAGTTTTTTTTTTTTGCAAGGTAATGTCTGGGTGCTACTAGTTTTGACACTTGAAAAGTTTCCTTCCTTTGACAAGGGAGATTGTCCTCCCTTGAAGGACAATCTCAATTGACTTTTATATGAATCAAATAAACCCAAATATTGAATAATATTGGTCATATTGCTAGATAGAAAGTTCTGCTTTTGCAGTTTTAAAATGAAGGAATGTGAAACCTAAATGAATCTCATTGCGTCAGATATTCTGTGAGATTTATATTTAAACTTGTGCTTCCTACTTTTGCCACATGGCACTTACTATACCTGAAGGGCCCAAAGGTGCCTTTTCAAGAGGCAACTGGACTTACTTGTTTTTCTTTGAAGACATTTCACTTCTCATCCAAGAAACTTCTTCAGCTCAGAGTTGAAAAAGCTTCGTGGATGAGAAGTGAGACGTCTTCAAAGAAAAACCAGAAAGTCCAGTTGCCTCTTGAAAAGGCACCTTTGGGACAACCATGACCTGGATGACTGAGAATCTCCCTAGACATGTACTGGAAGGAGATTACGTTATGTAAACCAAAGAGTCAGTTCTATTCAGAGTTTCAAGGCTGCCCTTTTGCAAAGGATTCAATGCTTATTTGGTTGATTCATTTTGTGAATTTTGTATTTTGATGTATAAATTTGTATGCCAAATGGTAGATACCAAGCTTTCCCAATCTGGTAGCCTCTAGATGTGTTTGATGGACAATATCAAGAATTTCTAAGTGATAAAGGCCAGATTGTGCATTAAAAACAATGAATTATGAATAATTGGTTCTTTCTCTCTCTTTTTGAAAATATCTTAAAACAGAGGAATTCTCTCAGTCTGCCATCAAATTTGGACAAGTTACACCTTTGGAAATTGATATTCTCTACCAGCTGTCTGACTTGTATAATGCTACTGGGTAATCTTGAAATTTTTGTTAAAGAAAGTAGAATGGTGGTGCAGAACAGTGAAATGTTGAGAAGACAAGATGTCAGCCAGAGTACATGTAATTTGGCAAGAGAACAAGAAGAACATAGCTAGTTTTTTATTTCCTTCTCCCCTTGTTAAAGGGGAGCAATATGGATATTCAGCCTGTGTTCTGATTCATTTTATATTACCATACATACATGAAAGATTGAAGCCTTACTACACTCAAAACTCTTTTTTGCTGGCAAATTTGTTTCTTTTGTAAACCAGCTGTCTAATATTAAAAATTAGAGATCTGAAGTCCCACAATATTCTTCACTGCACTTTTCCCTAACTTTATACCCTTTAGATGTTGTATGCTACACAATTGTCCAAATACTTTATAGGTTGGGAAGTATGAAAGAAATATAGGGATCAGCTTGAGAGATAGCTTTTCGGCATAATCGACATCTTGATATCACAAAATGAAGGAACTGGATCTTGCACCATCTTCTAAGATTCTAATATTTTGTGGGAGATTGCTAAGTTTTGAGAGGTTTTGAGGCATGTCTATGGGCATGTCTGAGAGCAGGCACCACAAATGTAATACAGGATATTTACACCTTTCAACAAGTAGCAGATGTTTTAACGGAGGCTTCCATGTTTTGGTATATAGCCCTGGGCAGATCGGTTATTGAGAAACAGTTTTAGTCTGATTGGAATTATACTTTTTTTTAGTTATGAATGACAGGCAATGAATGCATATCTTAATACTGGTGCCACATTACAAGAAAGGCAGGTAGACTAGGAGGAAAACTCTTATATATCATTGAAGTAACAGTTTTCTGGGTGCTGGAACGAATATATTAGCTTTTATTTACAATTCTCTTTAACAGTGATCTGTTTTCCCTGCACTTGTATGTAGACGCTTGACACTGACAGATATTGAGAGAATTGCACCCTTGGCTGAAGGAGCCCTACCTTACAACCTGGCTGAACTGCAGAGACAGGTAGGTGCTTTCAGGGAAAGGCTAAGTCTACCAATTCCAGTAAATGGTTGGAAGTTAAAACTCCCGAGATTAAGTTAAATACCTTCCCATTTAAAGATTTACATGACATTTTTATTGACCTTTGTTGAAAAAATGCCACTGATTTTTTTTCCAAAAAACATTCCACTGATTAAAAAAAAAAGCCGCCTCTACTGAATGATTAAAATGCTTTTCATAGAGCTCCAAATAATAATAATTAAAAAGGGGTTGGCTGAAGTGGTGAATGGCATAAGCAAAACTGATGCCTCTGGTCCATTCTTTTAAGGAGCTCTCAAACAATTCTTCTACCAGTCTTAATAGTTTTTTTAAAGAACTTGGAGGTGTGGTAGCTGCCTACAGAGGGATGTAGACAACTCTCTGGTGATGGGAGTGCCTCTAGGCCCCCAATCCAAATTTTCAAGGAAGTTGCTCTTTATCATAAAAATAAGCAGTTGTGTTTCTGCCTGACCTCTGACAATTGTGCATGCAGAAGCTTGTGTTTTTATATTTCTTAAAACCAATAATTCCTAATAACAGATATACCTCTGAGATGATCATTTAAAAGGAATAAATCTCAGCGTACACAGCGTATAATCAAACTGCCAGAGTGTGATTTGTTTTGGAAGAAAACATAGGCTGGTGGAATTATTTTTACGAGTCTGTGTTATGCCAGTTTCTCTGTTTGCAAATGATTGCATTATCTATTTGTGTTAAAACTCATTTTGAAAATTAACTTGCCTCTAATATTTCAGTATATTTCTGTTGTTGGCCAATAATGCCACTCAGTTATTATACTTTAACAATCAACATATGAAAGATTTGTTAAACTAATTATCATGGAGATTGACCAGGACAATTTAGCTACACTGTCTTTCTGAATTTTAGTTAGGTTGCTTGCTAGCTTTAAAAAAAAAACTTGTTGCCATAGCAATGCTGCACGTTTATTATTGAAACTTTGGTTGTGGAAAAAGACTGCTTAAATTGGTTGCATTAAAATGAATAGAATTGTATGTTCTGCTTATCCTTTTGAGATGAAAAACTATATAAAAATAAATTGGGTGTCTATTATTTTACTGAATTCAGTAAAAGATAGCATTGCTTGGCTCTGACTTGGGATGATTTAATGTAAATGCTACTAATTGATAGATCGGATTTATTTTGGGATTTATTTTGATTATGTTTGGGATTTATTTTGATTATGTTTGTTTTATTCATCTTTTTTAATTTCGCTAAGCTTAGTGCATGTTGTGAAGTTGCACACTCATTTCTGATACTCGCACGGATACTTTTAAAAACAATATTAAATGGAAATTTGTAAATCCAGGTTGCCAATTCCTCCAATAAAAATGATACATGTCATGATTCCTGATAATGAAATAATGTGTAATTTCCACTAAAACCTTTAAAACTGCATAAGGTCATTGTCTTAAGAGTCCGCTGCCATATTACTTTTCCTCCATATCATCACAATGTAAAAGTATATTGCTAAGAAGCAATTTTTATTAGTAGGTTCATACTGGTAATATCAGGAAAATATTTTTTGTTTTAAAGATGAAAGATGAAAAATAAACAGGGAGATGAAAAATTAGTTTCAAAGCAAATTTATAACATTTCAAAACGCTGAACATCGCAGAATTGCAGAAAGGTGCATATATCACTGTAAATCCTGTTCACAACTGAGGCATTCAGAGGAGTGAAAACATGTGGAGCAGCTGATCAATATGACTATTCACATTTAAGCTTTCCCCTCATCTCCAACCATCCAGTTTTACACTAGCATTGAATGTCTATACTTTTTGAGGTTTGTTCTTCTGCTCTGGACCTTTCTGCCTAAACGAATTGTCTCTACACACAGGACATTGAGGGGCACAAAGGACATTGAGGGGCATAACATGGGTTGACATCTAAAGGCAGGCAATATGTCTGGATACCTTGTGAAATTGTTATATTGAACCATGTGCTTTCCCCATTAACAGGTCACTCTGGAAGCAGCCAGTAGATAGATTTGTGAGTCAGGAAAGGACTAACATCACCTATGTTGTCTGCTGGAAAATACCTAATGTGAGAAAGTAGAACTTATAATTAATGCTTCCAATGAATGAGTAGGTGAAATGTAGACTTTTGCCATTTATGCAAAGTTAACACACTTGAGAACACAAGAAATGAGACAAAGAAACGATCCGGTTTCATTGATTTTTATAGAATTCATTTGATACAAATGCTAAGTTTAGTGAAGAGGGAACTATTTTGTCATTTAGGTCTGCTTTGTGGAGTGATGTACCTCTGGCTTCAATTCATAGCTTAGCCATGTACTGTCCTTATTTTATGGTTTTCTCCTCTGAGAGACAGCTGGTTGCAAAGCTCCTTTTCTTTGCTATGTTGCTATTGGATATGGTCTTAAATATCTTCCAGCTGAAAAACAAACCAGATAAGGAAAGTTAAATATTCTTCTTTGCTTGTTCCTGGTGGAAGGAGTTGCATAGGATTCGAACAACACGGTCACATAAAAGCAAGTGATGGACAGGGGATTTATAGTCATGCTAACCAAGGGAGGCAGAGCCCCCAAGTCTAATCATGACTGGATTTCCGTAGGCAGCAGAGACGGCGTTCAGAGCTTCCCATTGTGGCCTATGGTTAGGGTAACTTGCTAGAAACGGCAGTCTCAAGTTGAGATCGAATGAACTCTTAACATATTTCTGCTGTACCAATAAAGGAAATTATTTGTAGCTGAGGGTTGAAACATGGGCTCTTTGGTGCTCTCTGAGGTTGTTTGTTTGTTTGTGGTGATGTTACCTAGTTGGGTAATGAAACGTCTACAAGGAAACAACCAAGCTCAGAAAGCACCCTCATTTCCGCTGTGTTCTGCCTTTTCAGGAAAGACCCTTGTGCAGGCTTTATGTCAGTGTCATAGCACTGCTGACTGCTTCTTGGATAGGTTCAGGTTGCAGTGCAAGGGAGAGCAGGCTTGATGGGGGGCCTCTGTTCTGAGTGGACTCTGGAGTGGCTGCTGGACAAAGAAATGGGGAGCAGGATGTAGCCCGAACTTGCCTATCTCCATTTTTTATTAACCTACTCCTTCTGCCTATTTTACATGGAAAACAAGAAGGGAAACTGGCCTTTCTATCATACTAGCTGCTGATATGATCACTGGAAAAATGTCTTTGTTTTGCTGCTTAATATCCATGTGCGGGAGCTTTGTGGAGAGATGCTTGTGACAGTCATTTTCTGTTTATAAATATTCATGCTCTGAAAGCCATAGCATTAATTTTACTAATTTGCATCTTCTATCTGAATGCGGGCAATCCATGGGATGTAGTAAGCATTTTCATAAATAGGTTATAGGTTATATTTCTATCAGGAGAAAAAAGAGTATCTGCATTGTTATAACTTTTTTATTGCCTGAGTAGTAGCCTTAGGAATAGAGGCTGCACGGAGAACAAGGATGAGTTTGAGAAAGGGGAAATCAGGGGAAATAAATTCTCACATTTAGGATTTCTTCTTCCTTTCTACTGTTGTAAAGATGGTTGGTTTCCAGCCACTAATTCTCCACCTCGAGTTCCCCTTGATCGGAGAAGAGAGGCGGGGTATAAATCGAATAAAATAAGTAAGTAAGTAAATAAAATAAAAAAATAA
>JANHGC010001522.1:153793-166927 GCA_027560395.1 Boaedon fuliginosus | reverse complement strand
CAGTGTTGCTGGCTGGGGACTTCTGGGAGTTGAAGTCCACCCATCTTAAAATGGCTGACGTTGGGAACCTCTGGGCTAATATGTAAATTCAACAGACAGCAGCCTCAGTGCTCTCACAAAACAGGATTCCTTGGTTTGGTATAAAACAGAATCCCACGTTAGTTCATGGCTTTGTGACGACAGGCCAAGAATGTTGCACAGCCACTTCCCTTTCAACCTAAAATTCACGCAGAGACTAATTTTTTCCCCCTTAAGGGCAATTTCAAACAACATTTCACTGCAGTTCGCTTTTTTTAAAAGGAAAATCGTGTGAACAATTCCGTTTTACTTGCACATTACCTGAAAGGAGGGTTGCGCAGATTGTCAGCCCTACCCCTTTCAATAAAGGAGAATATTTGTAGCTCGGGGTTGAAATGAAGGGGTCCTTGGTGTTCTCTGAGCTTGTTTCTTGCGGGCATTTCATTGTCCAAACTAGGCTATACCATCGCTACCCTAATGATGTTGCCCAGCTTCAGTAATGAAATGTCTCCAAGAAAACAACCAAGCTCAGAGAGCACCAAGGACCCCTCAGCCTACCCCTTTCTTAATTGAAATAATAGATTTTGAAGAGGACAGAAATGGCCACAGATTAAAAAGAATCCCAATGGGTATTGGCCCAGGCCATCCACAGTTCCTGCTTTGCAGATCTTCCTCCATCAGTTGAGTTTTGGATTTGACTGTAGTGTATTAGAAGAATGATACAGAAACAATGTACATAAATGAGATTTTTTGGGGGGAGGGGAGGTAATAGGCAAATCTCAAGCAGAGTTTTCATCCCATGTTCATGTGTTAAACAGAGGCCATGTTTGGGATGAATAAATGTGGCAAAAACCTCCATCTGGCCCATATTGTCCTACAAAAAAAACCATTCTGGTCTTAGAATGGAATTGTTTTTCTCTCATGTTCTATTTCCAGCCAACAAATGACCGAAGAGATCTGCCATCTTAAAATACCGTTAAAAGCTCTTTTAGCCGAGAAGGTACTGTATTCCTGTTCCTTGCCTTGTTGTTGTCTCAACACAATCTAAGCACAAAGCCTTTTCTTTGCTACCATCTTTGTAGCTTAGTTCTTTGGAACTGTCTTAGTTCCACAGGACTGAAGATCATCAAGCTGGTTTGCTGGGTCCCAAAAGTATTTTTCCCAACGCATTCTAGGCACTCGAATGAATTGCACTTCCCACATCTACACAGAAGATGTGGGCCCTGCCCCATTGGGACCGGAGGCAGTGAGAATTCCTCCTGTATGCGTGGCTGACTCATTCTTTGTTTCTCTTTTCCATGTGACAGGGAGCCAAGGCCTGTTTTCTCCGAGACATTCCCTTTTCTGCAATCTATTTTCCTGTGTACGCTCATTGTAAACTGATGCTTGCAGATGAAAATGGTCATGTGGGAGGGTTTAATCTCCTTACAGCTGGTGCTATTGCAGGTAACTTTGTTGAGTAATTGGCAAATAAGTCCCCCCCCACCCCCCACATTAACATTCTTGGCAACATTTAATATTCATTAGACCACGTAGAGGAAGCTAATATACTATTGTGTTTAACTTAATCCAAATTTGATCACCTTTATCCTTGGTGGGAGGTAGCCTAATTTTGATGATGGTTAATTACATTTGCATAATGTGGATAAACAGCTTAATGCAGCTCAGCAACATGTAGTCAAATTGGGTTGGCGGGTTGGCTGGGGCTTGCCCTTGTTTCAAAGCCCTCAGCTTGGGTGACCGTTTTTGGAAGCAGTAAGAATAATTTATGCCCTTTTCCTACATTTGGTATAAAATTCTTAATTTTGGCAGGATAATGCAAAGTGAAAAGCCCAGTTTAGGCAGTTTTCAATTCAGTTAGCTGGAAGGAGAAACTTTTAAAATATTTCTGTAAAAGAAGAAAGCAAATTCGTCCTTGTTCCTGGTGTGGAAAGAAAACGACAGTTGTTTGTCTGCTTGAAGTTTCTCCTCTCCATTCCACTGGCGGCTCATTTAGGCGCATTGCCACTCGGCTAGGAACAATATATTAAGCCAGTTCTTGTTGATCATGTGAGGTCCCCTAAGTTTCATATATGGTTACCTAGCAACCTCCTCTTCTCTAAGCCTGTGTGCATACAGCACTCAAACTGATTGAGAGCAAGTAAGGACTGACATTTGCTTGTAGGAATTGCTCTTTAGAATTGGTGCAATCTACTGTGTTGCTAGATTTGCAGTGAAAAATATTCAGAGTGGGGGTGGGGCAGAGGAAATGTGGCCCAAACATTTTTGGGCTCATCCTTGTCCAATACAGGCAGTCCTTGACTTACGACCTTAATTGAGCCCCATTTTTTGTTCCAAAGTGAAATGGTTGTTAAGTGAGTTTTGCCCCATTTTACAATTTTTTTGCCACAATTGTTAAGTGAATCAGTGCAATTTTTAAGTTAGTAACATGTTTGTGAAGTGGATCTTGATTCCATATTGATTGGGCTCATCAGAAGGTCACATCACTCTGGGACACTACAACCGTCATAGTCAGCTGTCAAGCATGAGTCAGCTGTCAAGCATCACCATCAAATGACCATGGGAATGCTGCAACGGTTGTAAATGTGAAAAATGGTCACATGTCACTTTTTTTCAATGATGCTGCAAGTTTGAATGGTTACTAAGTGAACTGTTGCAAATCAAGGACTATCTGTACAGTGCTATTTAAAACCTATCAATATTAGTCAAAGTTATGGGGAGCTCCTCCTTTGTCACAGCTCTGAATGAAACCCTGAAGCTATTCTAAAACTTCTCAATACTTCTCCTGGAGGCATTTCTACGTACTGTTTCTTGCTTTTGATAGTACTTAGACTCAGCTGAAGTCCATTTCTCCCAAAGGTGTACCTGCGGCTTCTTTAGTGACTCCTGCTGATGTCATCAAGACGAGACTGCAAGTGGCTGCTCGGGCTGGTCAGACAACATACAGTGGAGTTATTGATTGCTTTGCGAAGATACTTCGGGAAGAAGGACCTTCTGCCTTTTGGAAGGGAGCTGCAGGCAAGAAAAGGATTTCACATCTTGATCAGTAGAGAACTTAGCTATATTAATGAATGGTGTTAAAATTGTGAGAGTGATGGATCCAGTCTAGCAGTTGTTTCCACCTCTGGCAACTTCAGATCCATCTTCATATTTTCGTCAGTACACTGAATGTACAGCCTCATTGGTGGGAATGAGGACAACAAAGTGATGGTTTGTAGGATAGATTAGAGATTCTAGTTTTCACAGAACACCATAAACAGATTTGGGTAAGATTTGGCTTTGTGTTTTAATGCTGGCCAATATGCATATGAGCTGATTGATTACTATTGTTTTTATTATTAAGAGAGATCAAACAACAAATCTATCAACAGGATTAACCTCCTGGCTCTAATGCCTACAGGCACATCTAACTCTTCAATGCCTATGGCATTGACACCTGCTATTTGAGAGGAAATATGAGTCCTCCTGGACTCTCAAACTGTGCACCAACTTTGTCTGGAAGAGTGCTATCCCTGTCAGAGATAAAATGGAAACTCACAGGATTTGGGAGGCCTTAAAACCCACAGCGATTCCATATTACCAAGGTTAAGCTGAAACCTTTCTTCTCCATCCTGACCTCCACAGCCTCCAGATACCGGAACAGAACCTCAGTAGCATCAGTTAATTTGCCTGGCGCAGAGATGCAAATTGGGCATCAACATTTATTTATTTAGAAAAATAAATGTTCTGTTATCTTCTACAAGACAATACTAGTAATTTCCCAATAATAATAAATAAAAACAAAACAAATATAACAAAGCAACCCTGAAACAGAAACATGTATCCAAACATAGGGCTGCAAGATCACATACTCTTTCCATGCTGTAACCTCCTTGGCTAGGATAGGAGTGAGCATACTGATGACTTTTTGCTCTGTGTAATGGATCACTTCCCCCGCGGGCTTTATAGGGATGAAATAGGAAAAGAGTAGTTCCTGAGAATAGTGCCTGCCCAATATAATAGCCTCCCTCTGGAGATACAGGCAACCCCAACGCTACTGGTCTTACAGTAGGCCATGGACACTTGACTCTAATAGAAGAAAAGTAAGACAAATATATGTCATACCCCATTGCTTGTTTATAACAAAGACGAATGTTTACAGGGACACACGAGGTTCAGGACAGGAATATGCTTGTATTTTTTGTAAATGAATTAATGTATCAAAAACCAAAATAGTTGTGTTTGACATGGGAAATTATCTGAACAATTGCAAAGCATATATACGGTAAGTGGCAAACCCACCCACCCCTCCACAAAAATACCCTAGAGCAAGTAGAAGAGTTTATTTTTGTAGAATTTTTTTCCAGAAAAAAAATGGGATGGAGAATTTTTAAGATGTACAAATGCATATAAAAATAGTGGCTAATGTATGATCTGTTGCAAATAATGTGTTTTGCAAGAAGCTGAAATGACTAGTTTTTTATGAACATCCATTTTGTTAGATAGAAGGGAGGATCAGAGAGACCAGGAGAAGGTAAAGCAAGCTGAGTGCAGTGGGTATGGGTGAAAGAAGAAGTGGTAACCATGAATGGGTGCTTGATGGATGCGTATTAAGTAAAAAAGCGAACGACCAGTTTAAAGGAAAGTATGTTGAGGTGACCTGGTTATATAGAGAAAATAAATAAGAGTTGAGGGTCAAGCAAATATGAGAAGGAAGCGTGAATGTCTTGAGAAGAGGGAAGTCTTAGTTGGATGGAGTTGTGATTCTTAGAAGGAGGGAGGAGGGAGAGAAGTAGAAATTCAAAGGATAAAAAAAGTTCATGAAGTGGTTTATGGACATGGTGAAACCAACTGTGGTTTCAAGTACCGAAAACTATGGGGTGGTATTTGTGAATGGCAGTCATGTAAACTAAATTTAGCTTTCCTCCCCTCTTATCTGTTATTCT
Organism: Boaedon fuliginosus; assembly: GCA_027560395.1. Taxonomy (NCBI): domain Eukaryota; kingdom Metazoa; phylum Chordata; class Lepidosauria; order Squamata; family Lamprophiidae; genus Boaedon; species Boaedon fuliginosus. The sequence goes on along the minus strand of JANHGC010001522.1, from coordinate 161,984 downwards.
TATTTTGCTTGTTATTTCTATGCCTTCCGTAACAGTGGTATGAACGAGGGGAATCACGTTGTCAGTAAATGTGTTACGTTGAACTCTTCTTTTTCAACAGCCCGAGTGTTCAGATCCTCACCCCAATTTGGTGTTACTTTAGTGACTTACGAACTTCTGCAGCGCTGGCTCTATGTGGATTTTGGAGGCATGTAAGTATAAACGATCATCTAAATTCTAAAGGTTGACGTGCACCAGGCTGTTATAATTCTTTACTGATGCAGCTCAGTAAATAGTCTAGTATTTCTGCTTTTCCTTGTTTTTATAAGTACAGAGAATATCAGGTAAAAGCAATCTGAATCAGAGGGAGCTTTCCTATTCATAGAAAGCAGCGCCTGTATTGAAGAGTGTACAATTAAAGTTTCATGGAATGCTTTTATGAGAATGGTGCCATTGTACGACAGACCAGCTGGTTCAAACAGGACTACATAGAATTCCAAGTCCAAAATTTGGTTCTGTAGTGCCAGAGTGAAGTACAACTGTAAAATGACAAAGATTGAAGAACTTTCATCCCCAGATTTGATAATTGTCATTGTGCTATTGGAAATTAAGCAGAATTTTTACAAATATGGATAAATAGTGGACTAATAAATGAAGAACAGAGTAACTACTACCCAATGTACTTTCTAATCATAGGAAATGGTTAAGGCTAGTTACACCCAACACTAAACAAATTCCCCCCAAAATGGGCAGGCTAGGCTACTGTATATAAACAGGGAGCAAACCCCATACCCATTTGCACTGGTGTTATCTAGTTGGCTATTGGTTGTTTGTGATTAGCACTGATGATGTTACCTAGTTGGGTAATGAAATGTCTGCAAGAAACAACCAAGCTCAGAGAACATCAAGGACATAAAATAAAAATTCCAGGCAGCCTGATACTTTGTATACAGGTTGTCCCTTGCAAAAAAGAAAATGAAATTGATCGGAGCTTGCTGATTTTATTCCTGTTGTCTTGCCTGGGTTACTAAAAGGGAGACCAGCATTCCCCTAATGGGATCCACTAAGGCAGAGCTGTCAAACTCAAGGCCCATGGGCCCGATCCAGCCTGTGGGGTGTTTAGATCTGGCCCTTGGGGCTGCCCTGGAAACAGTGAAGGCCCGGCCTGCAGTGGCAGGCAGTTGCAGGCCGCTGTAGCTGAAAACAGAGCTCGGAGGCCTGTTTTCACAGGCAGAGCGCTCTGGCTGCCACAGATGCCCCCGACACGAATGACATCGAGCTGGCCCTGCTCCCCCCCCGAACTCAAACACAACTGTGATGCAGCCCTCAATGAAATCGAGTTTGACATCCCTGCACTAAGGTGTTGTAAGTTAGGAGGGTTAACTTACATGAAGTGTAAGCTCAAGAAAGAGCTCTTCTTCAAATTTCAGGCAGTTTGGGCTTGGTTTAGAAGAGATGACTGTCTGGGATAACAAGTGACTAGGCCTGATCTGGGAGAAATGAAAACATCCTGGGTGGAAGTGTCCCAGGGTGGATGATATTTTTTTTCAATTACCAAATTAGATATTAATCAAATACTGCAGTCATTGCACAGCCTACATGCACACAGAGACAAGTCAAAACCACAGGCCAGAGTTAAGGAGAAACAGGATTAAACAGAAAATAGTAATCAGAAATATGTTAGATAGAAAGTATATGCTTTATAATCTAGATGAATGTATACCAAAATTCTTTCAACCTCTGCAGCTTTAATGTAAACCATCTGTTCAAAGCAGAGCTTCTTGGAAAGAAGAAATGCGTATTTTTAACATTTGGCCTGGTCTTACATAGAATAGCGTGGCTATGAATTTCCTAAGGGAAGAATCACCTGGCCTGGATTTACCTTAGTCCCCATAGTCTCCTATGTAAGAGCATGGTGATAAGCATGTGATCAGATATACACCTGGTGAACAAGCCATAAGCATAAAACTTAGCAGTGACAAAAAGTGGATTCAAATTCTTGGCTTTGGTGCTGTAAGTCATGGTTATTTAGTTATATATCTGTGAGCCAAGCCCCTGTTGTAGTCAGTGAACCAGGATTAAAACAGAACATGGCTGTAATACAGTTAACAACCGCTGAATGTGCTTGTTTGTCTCTTGCTAGCAAGCCTTCCGGCTCGGAACCTCATCCCAAGTCTCGAATCTCAGGCCTTCCTCCTGTTAATCCTGATCACCTCGGTGGGTACCGGCTGGCCACAGCTACTTTTGCTGGAATTGAAAACAAATTTGGGCTTTCTCTTCCAAAGTTTCGAGCAGCGAGCGCCACTCCTGCGCAAACCAAAGCAGCAGCTTGAATCCTAAGCTGACTTTTCCAGCAGGCAAAAGCGGCCGCGAAGGACAGGTCCGAGAAGAGTCCTTGGCTCTCCAGCCAGCTGCCTGACACTTTACTGAAGAGACGGAATCATTGGCTTCTTTCTATACAAAGATACAATTGTCGTTTGCACACAGGAGATTGATTCGGGCTTTACGATCAAGCCATTGATCGTTTCTCCTCTTTTGATGGCTTGAATTAGTACCCAGGGCTTGGCTTTGCACAGCTTGCACTCCATGTTACTGTACATATTGTACATCTTTGTACAGAGACATCATTATGGCATTGAAATTGCAGTTGCATTTCTAGAAACAGATATTGCAGTTCTAAATAGTTTGAAATGTACAGACTGTTTTGAAAGTGTTTTACTAAAAATCATGTGACAATAAAATGTATTTAAAACCAGAGCCCTGTAGTGTCTTTTCTTTGACACCAAATCTTTAAGAGACTCAAGTATTAAAGAAGATAAAATAAACCTAGCAATGATGGCTGCAGACTGCCTCATGATGCCATGATGGGAGAAACAGGATTGAAATATTCAGCCTTATGTATATAGTGGCAGATAAGGCAAGACTTTTAGGGGCCAAAATCCACCCCAAAATTCGTTTGGGCTTATCTGCAGATGGGCTTACATGTGAGTATGTATACTAGGTTGTTCCCTCAGCTTCTTTAAAATACCAAATCTGCCAATGGGCTTATCTCTGAGAAAAAAAGGGAAGGGGGAAAACTTTACTTATGACATTTAAGCCACAGGTTGCCCACCCATTCTAAGCAACTATATGTAAAACCTGTAAGCAGTTATTTCAGAAGCAATTAAATTACAAATGCAAAAAAATCTTATTGCACAGGACAGTAACTGGCATTTACAAAAAATGAAACTACCATCAACGGCGAAATCAACTTTATAGCAATGCAAAATTTTAAAGGTTAAGATAGCTTATGTTATGGCCAATTTGCTGTTAGTTTATAAAATGTTACAACTTTATTACAATACTTTATTTGAAGCTTTATTTTAAACATTTCCAAACGTAATCTAAACTGGCTGGAAATTAGAGAATTTGTTCTATACCTGCTTACATGAGATTGTTGTGAATTTACTACACAAAAATGAAGTGTTTCCTCTTAAATTTTAGAGTGCCCAGACAAATTACAGATTATCCTATGGTTACAGGATTTCAAAAAGATTTCATTTTTTCTGTTTGGGTAGAATTGTGCAAGCTATGACAATTCAACAACTTAAGATGACGTCTTAAACCTAAAAATCATTTTGTACCCTTCATTTTTATTATAAGCATAAATAGAAAGTACATTTTAGATTCCTTTTCCCCTACAAATCTCTTTGGGCGAATTAGCATGTAACACAATCCTATTAAAAAAAACAAGTCTTTAAATGGATACATCTGAGAAAAACGTCATGTATTTTATTTATAAAGAATCCTTACTAACTACACAGATTTAACAAAAAATCCAAGGGATTTTAGAAATTTCCCATTAATTAAAAAAAAGTTTAATAGATTAGTTTTATTCCTGATCTACCACCATGGGAGCCTACTGTATAACAATTAGAACAAAGGTTGCTGTGAACAGGTACATGTATAACTAACTCTAAGCAGGTCCATAATCTCCCCCCCCCCCCGGAGATAGGTTTACATAACTTACTTAAATCCCATTGAAAGTTGGACAGCCTAAGTAACTTTAAATATACAAGTAGTGTTTCAACTGGAGATACGACTTGCCAAGTTAGGATAAATATTAATATATGCAGATTAGATTAAGAATATGTGATTTAGCTTTTAAAAAGCAACTTCACAAGATCTGCTTCAGTAATCTTTATACACTGGTCAAATCCATAGTTGACTGCACGTTTTCACTTTCAAGTTGCTGCTGCAGGCTAGAACATGCTACTACATAGAAGCTCTTTTTAGCTCATTCCCAACTTCACGGCTAGAATCCACTGTAAAATTTTAAGAAGGAATTCGAGTTGCTGCTTCCTCTTCTGCATCAGCTCTGTTTGCATTAATTTCAGCTAACGTCCGACCAAAACGGGTCCACTCGTCACTTCGGGGAACAGCAATTTGCTGTGGAGAAAGAGTGATATGGGAGGTATTAGTAAACATAGGAATATGCGGATTTTTTAAAAAAAACCAAGCATACATTTCCACGTTCCCTGAATTTTTATGCACATGAAAAAATTCTCTCAACACAAAGAATAGGCTCCATCTCCATTACAATGAGGAAATCACAATGAGCAAAGATCTAGGCAGTAGCATCTAGCCAGTATCTAATTGGACACAAACAGTCCATATATTTCACATTCTTCTATTTTCTAGAAGAATTGTACTTCCAACCTGCTGTTTTATTGTCTGGTGAGACCAGATGTAGGAAAAAAAATATTGAAAACTATTTACTTGTCCAAACCACTAAAGCAAACTGAAGCCACAGCTATTTATTTGAACAACTTTGACGGCACTGGAGAATTTCCCCAAACTCAAATATAAGGGATTCTAAAGTGACACAAAAGCAGTCAAACAGCAACCCTGCTTGGCCTTGTGACCTAAACTCGGTTGCAAAGTGTATTTTTGTTGTGTAGTAACTCTCCTTTCATATTCTCCAGTTTTAAACTCAGTGGATACAGACAACTTTTTACATTATTTTGCATTATGAAAGATTCTGGATAACTTGCTGCGATCTTTTCTGAAAAAGTTTGTAATCTGAAAGTCCTGCCAATTGTTGCCATCGGGTAGCCCCAGAACAAAAAAGGAATGGTCGATGAGCAGCAGCATTATGGGAAACTGGGTTGGGCAGTAGTTTCCGAGAAATAGGGGAAGGATTGAAGTAGTTTTCGGCTGCTTCACAAAACTATGTTCGTAATGATTTCTTTAAATTTTCATCTTCGCATGCATACACACACTTGCACTTAAGTCTGCCCAAACCTTAAATAGAGATTTTCTAAATTGAAACCAACTCCTATGCACTCTTTATTACTGAAGCAAAACAAAGTAAGTTAGAAAATTACCTACCTCTCCCACATCATAAATTACTATTTGTCCTTCAGAATCTCCCACAGCAATCTCACGTCCAGAATTTGTCCATCTTACGTGATTAAGGGCTGGATTCCCATCCACGGTAATACTTGCTGTTGGCACCTACCCCAGTTCAAACAACAATGCTTCATCACCATTTATACCTTCTTTGGAATTTTGCTAGATTTGTCACAAATATTCAGATGATAATATGACCATTAAAGTTATCTAGCTGTCCCTTATCCTAACGCAACAGAGAAGGAAATGTTTTAGCTTTAACAATATAAAACTCTCTGATATACCCACACAAGGCCCAATGGAAGATGGATTTAGTAATGATAGGAATTAGAGCACCAAGCCTTCAAAGATGACAGCTCCAAGTTACTGAGTTCTTCCTTGCTTGGATAAAACCTTGCCTGGATATGCTGAGTTTGAATTACACGGGAAAAATTACTTTATTATAGGTAATCCTCTTCCACTCAAGCACATCATAGGGAGCGAAACTGATTGCTGCACAAAAGTAGTGCTAAATACACTCAGAGTCTGATGCTTTAAAGCATTCAGTGAGACCATCATGCCTAGGTTTTGCTCAGTGCTCAGCAACTGATAGCACTGCATTCTTTAGCTATACAAGGAATACCAGCTTCATGAAGCTTAACTGTTCCAGCTATCTGTTAGGGTGATACGATGCGCACTGTATCTGATGGGCAAAGAACCTGTATTCATGCATGTTCTATAAGGTGGCCACTACAATAGAGAAGACACAGCTACTGGCACCCACCAAAGGTAAATCCCTGGATGAAGGTACCCGCAATATGCCTCTTCTGCAAAATCTGATGGGAAGGGCTGATGTAAAAGGGGAAAGGTGGTCCCTCAGATGAGGCTCCCCAACCCGCGGTCCACTGAAACCAGGCTGCACAAACGAGCAAAGCCTTATCTGTGTATGCACGGAATGCAGGTGGTGAATGAAACCATGCCTCCTCTGGTCCATGGAAAAACCTCTCTCCACAGAACTGATTCCTGGCGTTCAAAAGATTGGGAGCCCTTAGATGCCCATGCCCATGCTGTAAGAGATTTCTGGGTTAAAATCAGCACTTTGAATTGGAGCTGGAAGTAAACCTGTGAAGCTTACAGAGCGGAGGCCTAACATGGGCTGTGGGAGTGCATGTAATTGCCCACCCTCTTGCATGCTGAACTAGTGGAAGCTTCCAGATATTCTCCAAGGGCAGCCCCAGCCCATTGTGGTACTCCAATCTGTAAGTGACTAGGGCAAGAGTGATTCTAAGCAGGGCCTGCTGATCCAGGAATGGGCACAGCTGGTACACAAAACAAAGCTGTGCAAAGGCCTTTCTAGCCATGACTGCAATCTGTTTACCAAGCAGGAGTTGTGAATCTATAGGGAACCCCAGGTTGCACACGGAGTCTGTCTGAGACATTGCAACCCCATCTAGCACCAAAGATGGCATCGTCCTGCAATCAGAGGGCCCCAAAAACCAAAGCCATTCAGTCTTGCCAAGATTCAGTAGAAGTCTATTGTTCCCCATCCAGACTCTTGCAGTCTCAAGGCAATAGGATAAGAGGGTCATGGCGTCACTTAACTTGCCAGGGGCAGAGATGTACAATTGGTACACATGGTAATGGATGAGATCACCCAGTGGCCTCATGTAGATGTTAAAAAGGAAAAGAGAAAACACCCCCCCTGTGCCATCCCACATAGTTGGGGCTCACAATGGGGCCTTTTCTTCCTAATTATCATCAAATTGGATTGACCCAAAGGAAGGAGACAAATCAGCACAACGCCATGCCACTCCAGCTGTCTGATCCGATCCAGAAAGGTAACATGGTTGAGGGCATCAAGAGTCTCTGAGAGGTCAAGAATGGCATGGATGGATGCACTACCCCATCCTGTCCACATAAGAGGTCTTCCAAAAGCAGGACTAGTGCTGTTTCCATCCCATACTTAGTCTGTATCCTAACTGAAAAGGATCAAGATAATCCAAATCAACTGATTCCATGAAAAATTAGCCAGTTACAACATTAAAGGTTTAGCATACAGACCTCTTTGTGAGGTAATTAGATGAAGAGCGAAGGAAGATAACATAAACGTATGACTGTTTAACATAATATTTTTCTGAATATATGCCCAATTACCATGCAGACTTGGGATACCAAACCAATTTTGCTTTACCTCAGTATCGTTGTTGAGATTCCACAGATCAAGCCTTCCCATTCCATCTACGCAAGCAAAGAGGGCAGGGTGAGTGGGTGACCACATCACATCATAGACATAATCTGAGTTGTCTTCAAATGAATATAGAGGCTTGTTGTTCTAGGAAAAGAAAAACATTTAGCACTAATATACCTTGCAATTGCAAAAAAAACCCAAAAATAATTAAGGCATGGTGGCAAGGTTTGTGATAGTCAGCAATCACTATAATTAAGTTATGTTTCCTGGTTTAAGGACTAAAGGATGGCTAATGGTCAGCAGAGGGGATATGGAACACTGAATCCTTTTTGTGAATTTTGAAGGTACTGGAATTAATAACACATCTTTTAGTACTCAATTAGAAAAAAAGTATTACAGTGCTGAGAACTGACTATCTGTAACACAATTTGTTGGTTGCAGAAATGAGTCTGGGAACAAAATGAACCTCTGGGTAAGGGCAGTCTACCACTGAATGCTTGTACTTAATCCTGAGGACATCGAAGCAAAGTTTAGCTATGTTTTGTCTTTTGGTTGTTGATTTATTATGTGTCATCGAGTAATTCTTTTAGTGGCAAAGTTTCAGTAAAAGCTTGAAGCTTCTCAATTTGAAAAAATACAGAGTCACTCTTGGGA
>JANHGC010001522.1:132890-147612 GCA_027560395.1 Boaedon fuliginosus | reverse complement strand
GGATTTGATCTGGCAACCTGCTGAACAAGTCAGCAGAGACTGCAGTGCTGCATTTAACCACTGCGCCACCGAGGCTCCTTTTTAGTCTTTTAACTTGAATAAATACAAATTTTAAATATAAAGAGAAAGATACTCAACAAAATAAAAACAGAAATTTGAGACAGATAAGCTTCCTCCTTTATATTATTAAAAATGAGGAACATAGTACTTTTTAAGAGAATACCAAAGTAGGGAGAACTTCCTGCTGGTAATATTAGTTTTTTATTTATAATAGTTAGTTTTTTATTTATAATAGTTGTTTTTTTATTATTTTAGTATTTATGGTTAGTTCTAGTTTTATATACCGTAAGTCACCCAGAGTTATTAGAATAAATGGCATATGAATGGATGTAAAGAAATAAAATATTTATACCTTCCTCCTCTTCCTCCTTTTTCAAAATGCTTTCTTCCTCAGGTTCAACTGGTGGTTTTTGTATAACTACATCATCTTCATCTTCCTCATCTGTAAAGAGGAAAGTTGTCAATAATTGCTTGGCCAATTATAATCTGGGACTACATTTATTAAATAGTGAAAAAAATAATAGTGAAAAAAATAATCAAATATACTGCCACTGTCAGTAAAATCTATCTAGTGATTTTTCTAACAGAGCATCAGAACTAAACAACTAAACATACAGCACAGGGAAGCTTTTCAGATTTTCATTTTAAATTCTTAACTTCTATCCAGCTTTGCCACTGGAGATGAAACATTCATCCACGTGATTTTACGCTGCATATTGACATATACCTTCCATAGAATAACAAAAATCAAGCATCTTAACACAGCTCTCAGAACCATAGCTTTTTTCAGATATGGATTCAATAACAAAAAGTTTTTCATAAAGGAAAGAAGTTACTTTAGTTTTGATGATGCTAGCTGGAAAGGCAAATTTTGCTAAGACAATATCTTTTCTTTCCTATCATTCTAACTGCAAGTCACATTATCATTGTGATGTTTGCCAGTGAGCATTTTAAAAGTAGAATGCTATTTCTTTAATTCCAACAAATAATACGTGTTGATGCTTTGAAATACTGAGAATATATGTAGCATTTTTTGCATTGTTACATTTTGTAAATAGTACAAGCCCCACAAAAATTAAAAAAGAGCAATGTGGTATAGTAGAATATGTTTCCTGTTTTTTTTTCCTGCTTCTCGGAGTATCTTTCTTAAAATACTTATTCCATTCATTAACCAGCTATATCATCTGTCTAGAAGAGAATGGAAACAGAAGCCTGCATCCTGCCTTCTTGCAAGTAATGAGACAAGATTCAACAGGGGTTTATTTGTTACAGCCATCCCCCTGACCCATGTTCAAAGTCATGGGGGGAGGAGGGAAGAGTGGTCAAGAGGTGGAAACCAGCTGCCAAGCTATGGTCCCAGCAGCCAGGCCAGCTGACTAGACAGCAGCAACCAGATGGTATTGCTGGGATTGTCTATCCCAGCTCTGAGGTGGCAATGGGATGGCACAGCATTTTTCTGCTTGACTGCTTCCAATTATGTTTTTTCTCCAATGGCAAGTCTGTGCAATTACCAACTCTCCAGGAGGTCCAGAGACAAGCCTTTACCCTACAAACAAAAATACAGCTTGTAGGCTCTACCAGCTGCCAAGCCACACACATAGTGATAGGCTGGAGCAAAATCTGGAAAAAAAAATCTTTCTAACTCTAGTTTAGTCAATAAAATATAAATCTATACCTGAAGGAACAAATGTCTTAAATGACACTATATAATGCATACAATAATACAAACTCCAACTTAATCAAAATGATAATGACGTATGCCAATCCCACATTATATGAAATCGAGCGATTTTTACGTTCTGACAAGTTTACAGAACTAGGATAAATGGCACGAACAATTTCAATATATGCTCATACTTCTGAACCAAATGGTGAAGGTTAAAATCTTTCCTTTCAAGGGCCTCAATCAGCCACAAAGGAAAACAGTAATCACTGTCTTTTCAACCAGCCCAACCACATTTGTCAGCCCTTTCTCCGTCAATGCAGCCAGAGCAATCAACCTGCCAAACATTCAGAATGGAAAAACAATCTGAAAATACAGGGTATAATGCACCTGCCAGTGAAAATGGCCATTTCAAGAAAAGCTAGTGATCTCAGTGACCCTGCTGAGGAGGCGGTGGTGCAAAGGGGAAAGAACGCGTAAAAGAATTCTTAGTGATCTCCACTCTCTTGCACATTGACATTTCCTTACAAAGCCTGCCAATTACAGCTTTTGTGCTACTTAAAAAAAATGAAAGCTTTTTTGGACAAAATAATCACACAGAGAAACGGAAAGACACTGCTCCTTTTTAGATGAATTTGTACATACAATGGACTATTAATCAGAAAACTGGATAACAGAGCAATTCTATGCCATGTGCCCCAAACAAGAGACTAGATTTCCACCCAAGCATTGGGGAAGAGAAAATTGATAAATGCATAATTTTCGCTGAATAATGAAAGATTGTGAATAGCAAATTACAAAGCAATGACTAGATTAAATAATTTGGTTGAATTAAGTGTGGACTTCTCTTTTTGTATGTAGACACGCTACAGAAAACAATGCCACTGTGCCTTCAGAACAGGAATGCCCCCTTGACCTTTATAAGTTGTTCAAAGCTCAAATTCCATACATTTAGAAGTTAAATCTCAGCTTCCTGGCTCTGCCATTCCATTCTAATTGTAAGTACCATTTTCTGTGATAGAAGTCAAATCCTTGTCAAATGCAGATGGGCAGCTCTCCACTACTGCCCAAGCGATCTGGTTATTTACATATATTACAAAGATGAAATCTGATAATCAATTGCCCCTCCCTTTTCACATTTTTAGTGCAGATGACAGATGTATAAACAAATTCCTCCTTGTCCTTATTCTTTATTTGCTGTCAATGCTTAGGAATAACTATTATTGAATCACAGCCCTAGAAATGGTATTACTGCAATTACATAAATACACTTGCAAGCACTGAAGCAATTTTTCACCTCAGTTTAATACTCATTTGTAAGATATTTGCAAATGCCACTAAATAAATAACAAATTTTAATCCTGTTAATCTTACACTTTATCACTTAATAGCATATTAGCAAAGGAATTAAGAGAACTAAGTGGATATCCAAGAATAGTTATTCTTGTAATAAAATAATTCCTTAGTAGTTTAAATTTAAGCTGATATGCAAACAAAGCAGCAGAATTATAAATTCACTTCAATACACACACACACACACACACACACATATGGTATTTATTTTAGAACAATCTACTATTCTGGCAAAAAGCCATACCTTTTTCTAAATCATCCCTCTGCAGGTCAACAAATTTGGGCTAACTATGTAACCAGAAAATTCCCTAGCTGTCAAAAGTCCTATTCCTGCTTTTTACCCAATAGTAGCCAGAGCCTTTGAAGTACTTCAAGCAGTGCCTGATGCTTTTCAAACATCACTGTGATCCAAGAGATGAGGTTTCTGTCTATTACTCACTAGCCCAAATGATGCAGTTTTGCTGGCATAATGGCAAGCGCATCTGAAATTCCTGCTGCTTCTGCCGTCTTTGTTCCTTGTATTCAACTCATTGCCAAATTAAGCTGCTTAATCCTGTACAACACTGTGAAAATATAGACCTACTTAATTTTTCTCCATCAATATATACTGGTCTATAAAATCTACTTCTCCAGCTTTGTCACCTTAGTATCCGAATGACACCTGCTCTCTTAAACAAACATACCCTTTCTTCTGGCTATATATATTAATGTATGTATTTCTGTTCATACTGTAATATTCATTCATAATGTAGATATTAATTTTCATACCAACTGCTCTCATTCCTTCCAATATTCTGTTTTGTGAAGCCTTTGAATTCTTTAATTTCTTGCCTTGCTGAGAAAAAGCCTATTCATATATCAATGAACACAAAATCTTTCCCTTATTGATCTCACTTCCAACTTCCTTTTTTTAAAAAAAAAAATTCAAGTGCAGCTATTAAGTATCTGTTTTTGTTTGCTTCTCAATAAAGCTCCATATACACCAATGGTTCTAACTAAAAACAGACAGGATAAAGATGCAAAATTATCCAAACTTTATAATAAATTGCCATACATATTTATTTATTGCCAATATATATGTCTCACAGAATGTACTATTTAAAATGGCCATTTTTATGACTAATATTTTGTGTACAAGATGTTACAAATACAGTATTACGTATGAATTAAAATCAGGGTACTAAATAGTAGTGAAAGTTCCATAGTATTGCTTACAATCTAATATATAATGCACCAGCTGTACCATTCTGGATTAGGCTCTGGAAAATATTTTGAGAAAACATCCAGCGCTTTTATTTCATTGCTGTAATCTCTTTTATTATTCAGCATTCAAGATTTACCCCAATGGTGCAGAAATGCTTTATTTATTTCACATTAAAAGCTACACTGCCATGCAAGAACATAACAATGAGGAGTGAAGCTACATGTCAAATCATTTTACTGATGAATATTTATTACAATATACTAAGTGGTTACTATGTTTTTTTCCTTGACAGAGGATCTAAGGTTATAAGGCAAGCATTAAAAATCTGTAAAAGTAGCAGTTACTTTTAAAATGCCAAATCTCTTCTCAATGAATGGTAAATGAACCAGTGAATTTTTACTTAGTGCTAACATCAAAATTGTGCTGTGTTTTGTTGAGATGAGAAGAAAAGCAGGCTGTAAATTAGACAGCGCCTTGCAACGACTCTAAGAGAATGAAGTTCCAGTTGTCTGTGTGGTCTGTTGTTGCAGAGTAGGTTAATCAAAGTTAAATCATCTGTGAAATGGGTGTCTTTTGTTAAGCCGAAGTGTCTTCAGATCACATTTACTATCTGTTTTATTTTGTTTTTGGCAGATACTTCTTAAAAATAGTAGAAAGAAGTATCCTAGTCAAATCTTTTTGTATTACATATAGATCTAGAATTTTTCAAATGATAAAAGTTTGACAATATTAAAGCACTAAGTAGAGATAATATGGTTAGATTCATTTCACTGCTAGAGGCCTCATTTACATCCCTGCTTACCTTTCTTTTCTCATTCTATTAAAAATCCTATGCCTCAAAGTCCTGACAGTGACACCTATCAGTAACACTGCAAGATAACGATAAGCTTTCATTCAATGGAAGCTAACTGATTGTTACTTGTATTGGGGAATAACAGACAGGCAATCTGAAGTCACGTTGAAGATACACATCAACAATCAAACCTCTAACTTATGTGTTAACTTGACTACTTTGCCTTTGTATATATTTTTCTTACAGGAAAGAAGCATAGAAACATGTGAGTAATATTTCACTGAATCTTAAACTTGATCAATACTAAACTACTACAAAACATTGCACAGGCAATTAAGAAAAATGAGTATCTATGGTGATTTTTATTTTCCCCATGTTCTGGGACTATTTATTCATATCAGAGGTCTACTGTGTCTTATATACACAATACAGTACAAAACTGGAAATTACAATTATTAACACACAGTATTCTGTTCAGTATTCTGTACATCATTTTGTTATGGGAACATTGTAAGAATTCAGTATAGGTAATAATTTAGTACCTTCATACTGAGCAATACATCCAGAAATGGAAGCTCAAGGATATCTATAATATAGAGCAATTATGGAATTATTGTTTTCCAATTGTTAAGACCTGAAAACACTAAAAATGAGAAAATCATTAATGAACCAAGTCTTTATAACTTCCTAATCATTTTCAGATTCTAAAAAAGAATCATCTTTGCTTTTATAGACAATTTTTCAAGCAGACCATGCAACGAGGAATGCGTCATATGCCTTTTGAACATCAAGTCTGCTTCCTACAGCATCTGGTGAAGTTCATAAGCTATTCTAGGAAAACTCTACGATTCAAACAGAACCGCCTCTTCCTCCTTACCACGAAAGGTAATCTTCCTTTTAATCCATGTCTTTTACCATAGTATCTTGGATGGTAAAAACAGGCTTTAAAAAAGCATTTGGTTTTGATGTTACGCTTTATTTTTATTTAGTTCTGGGTTTAATGTGTTTGGATTTATGTTTGGATCTCTTTTATTTATATAACCTTTATAACTGCTCTTTTGACCTATTGCTTCTTTGTTTTTATTATTATTTTTTTGCTTTTTACAGCCTGTAAGAAGTTACTCCTTTTCCACTTTAATTCTTGAGTTGAGTTTGACTCAAAGTCCCTGTAACCAACAGTTAGGAAGAAGTTTACCACTGCCTTCTGGAATTTTTTTTTCAGTTCTTAGTCTGTACAGGAGTACATAAATAATAATAATGCATAAATGAATAAATAGGATATATAGCACAAAAACTATATTTTGCAGAACACTTTTTAGTATAAGTCTTTAATATAAAGTTAAGACATATTTGAGGGCAAGTTTGGTGTAGTGGTTAAGACATCAGGCTAGAAACCAGGAGACCATGTACTCTAGCCCCACGTGGGACATGAAGCCAGCTGGGTGACCCTGGGCCAGTCACTTTCTCTCAGCCCTACGAAGGAGGCAATTTCAAACCACATCTGAAAAACCTTGCCAAGAAAAGTGCAGGGACTTGTCCGGGCAGTCTCCATGAACTGAGCACAATTGAACAGAAGGAAAATAAACTCGGTTTTTATCTTAAAATAGAATTTGTAATCCATACTGAGAGTCTAACCAGACTACCTGATAATTAAAAGACCCATGAGCAATCATTCTAGATATTTATACACACCTATGTCCAATTTTATTTATTTTTATTTATTTATTTATTAAATTTATACCCCGCCCCTCTTCACCCGAAGGGAACTCGAAGGGAACTCGAGGCAGCTCACAATTTCCTCTCTGACTCCATGCCGACCTAACCCTAAGTGGGTTTTCTCCACTATGGGATTTTGCCATGAAATGTATTTTGCCACGAAAATGTAAATAAGGGAGGCTCAAATAGTCAGCGCTCTCCTAACCACACCAATGCACATCCATTTTTCTCTTCAAGTATATGGACAAAACTCTCATAAGCCTTTCCCCACCTGTGGGATTTTGTCTACATGGCTACATCAGTACATGTATATAAATATTGGATCTGTTTATCTATGACAAGAAACAAATAACAATTACTGGTAGACCTAACTTAACAAAACTAACTGGGTAAGAACCTTGGTCGCTAAGCAATGAAGTTGTAAAGCGTAATATAACATGAATATGTTGCTTAGCAAAGCTGTCTTAGCTTACAATTGTTAAGTTAATCACTGTGGGTCACTATACAAGGACATCATGTGACTACAACTTCCGATTTCCTGCTGGCTTCCCCAGCTGTGCTTGTGGAAAGCCAGAAAAGAAGGCTGCAAATCATAATCATGCGATTGCATGGGTATTGCACCTATCAGAAAACCATCATAAGTCTCACTTGTTCAGTGCTGTTGCTTGAACAATCGCAGAACAAGTGATTGTTAACTGAGGACCGCCTCTATAGGAAATTATTTGTTAATTATAACAAAACCAGTTTATTATAGTGCTTAAGAGGCTGGCCTAGAAACCAGGAGTTTTAATGCCCCCCTTAGGCATAAAAGCTGACTGGGTGACATTGGGCCAATCACCTTCTCTCAGCTCAACCCCACAGCCTCAAAGACTTGTGGAAAAATGGGAGGCAAGAATATTAGGTATGTTTGGTGCCTTGACTTGGTATACATATATAAATAAATAGCAGGATTGTTCTTGTTGTTGTTTTGTCCACCCTATTCAGCATAAAGACAAGCTTATAGATACATCTCTTAACTGTATACTACGCTGACATTCTTTGATGTAAAAAAAAAAAGGTATCAGATTAACTACTGTGTTTTATCCTTCGCATTAAATACTAAAAACACAGAACAAATGACATTTTTGAATCTGTTCTTTGTCACAAATAAATACTGTTATGCATATAAGCTAGGAAGAATGATTAGAGACAATTATGCTTGCACCAAACTCCCATACTACCCAGTTTCTTCTAGATCAGGCGTGTCAAACTGGCAGCCCATAAGCCAGATGCGTCATGCACAGGCCATGCCCATCCCAGTTCCACGAAGGGGAAAATCATCACGATAAGCCACGTGATGGCAATGTGATGCCACGAGTTTGACACCCGTGTTCTAGATAGTTCCCCAGTCTTCTAGAACACATTTTTAATATGCAGGGAATGCTAGGCTTCAGTGGAGGAGTAAGCCTAGAAACCACTCTGGGGGCACAATTGCAGGGGTTTTGTTTTTGCTTTTGCCACAGCACATCCCAGTGTCAAAAAAGAAAGCCACTTTGCAAGTTCCAAATATACTGCTAACTTTAAAAAAAAACTTTTTTGAAGCTATAATTGTGCATGGCCACTTATTGGTCTATAAATGTGCCCTATGTTGCTCTTGTGACTATAACTGCTTCTACTATTTATTTTATGTTAAAGAAACTCCGCAAAGCTTTATTTCTCTAAGAGAAAAAGATCTGTATATGATAGTTCATCAAAATATCAAATGAAGGTAAGAGCACATAAGAAATATAAGAAATAAGCCAGAATTCTATACCAATTCAAATTTCTTGACATAATTGTTTTCAAGTATTCAATTTATTTCTTGTATCAAGGTTTATGACATTTACCTTGTCACATATAAGCCTTTTTACATAGAAAGATATTCTTTATGTATAAGGAAACAGTAAGAATGAAATTTATCTTTACCTTCTTTAGGCTGAGTCATAACTGGAGTTTGGGTCTCCTTTGTATATGTAACCATTTCTCGAGGAGGAAAGTCAACTTGAGTAATTTTTGACATTGCAAGTTTAATAGGTCCACGTCTAAAGAAAATGAAGTGGAACATTATAAGGAATATGATTACAACACCCTGCCCAACACAAGTATTCTATGGAGCAGTTCTATGTGAAAATTTGACAGAAAATTAATAGAGCTAAACTAAAATTGATCACAATTTCTTATATTGTTTCAGGTGGCATATATATTAGTGGATTTTGGATAATTTGCTATTAAAAGTAAATAAAATTGATTCATTTCAGAATTTTGCACAACAGAATTTCATGAACAGGATGGTCATGTATAGACCCATACTTTTAAAAAACCCTCCAAAGAATCCCAAAACATCACTACAGGATAACTGCTTTTTATTTTTAGACTTGATTATTTTCTCTATTATTCTGCCATATAGATGTGCAAATAACAATAATAAACAATGTGCAAGTCTAGATCGAACCTAATATAAAGCATGTGCTTTATATGTAAACTCAGTAGAACTACAATTTAATTTATAAAATATCTAATCATACTGAAATCAATTATAATTAAGATACCATTGTGCAAGGATTTTTGAATTAGAGATTCATGAAATGCCTGAAGAACTTCATGATAGGAATGCACAGATTTGATTTAAAAGAGGTGCTCCGGAACTCAAAGAAACATATAACTATTGAGGGGTGGCTTCTGCTACAGTTGTGTGATCATAGAAACAGACCAGACATTTTTAAGGAGCTGCACATAAGAGACATGTTTGCATTCCTGAAAAGAACCTCTTCAAAACTAAATCCAAAGTACTGCACTATCATAATACGTCATGAGATGGTTCCCATTAAGCATCTGAATATATTCCTACCGTATTTTGGCATTAATACACCTATGCTTCTCAAAAATGTTATAAGGTAGAAAAGTCCTGTTCTATTCCACACACTGTAATAAAGTTTCATATTTATATTATACTCTTCCCTCTTCAATTCACATTTATTCTTTGCTCCTATATGATAGGCCAATTTAATTCATGTACTATAGGTTTGTGAACAGGCAAACTATTTGCAGATTCACACTTGGTTCCAAATATCAAAAGGTAATAAATCAAAAGCTGCCTCGAGTTCCCCCTGACCGGGGAAGAGAGGCGGGGTATAAATCTAATAAAATAAATTAATAAAATAAATTAATTATTTTTTAATATCTAGAAAGAACATTTAGTAAATTAATACCTAAAAATTAAATGCTGTATGTAAATTTAAAACAATCCAGGATTGTAATTTATTGTAATGACAATCCAGGATTGTAATTAATGTTGTATTTACAGTTTTTTTTCCAATTATGTTAGTCAGTTTTCCCAAACACGTATTTTCTAGTTTTATACTGTTTGGAAATGTATTCTAAAAACTGATTAACAAATTCAACACTATATTATTGTTTAATACCTTACCTAACCACAAGAAAAATGGTTTCACGTGTTATTTTTAAGAATCTTACTTTGAACATATATAAACAATTGCTACATAAAGATGGAAGATAAAAAAAACTCTGCTGTACCCCAGATCGGAATCAGAGTGGAGCTGTAGAACAGATGGATCAGTATCCCAATGCAGCGTCCTGATACAGAGGTTGAGGGACAACCATGCAGCATTAGCAAAAAAGGCCATAGATTAGTAAAGCAAGTACAGTCTATGAAATGTTAAGGCTATTGTTACACTCATAGTATGGTTTGAAAAACAAAGAAATGCCAAAAGGTCAGTTAGTGAAAATCATGTGGACATTCAGTGCTACAGGAAAACATGCAATATATAATCAATTAAAATACAAACATACAATTAGTACTGCTAATAATATCATATATGGGCTATCAAAATCTGAAAACCATTTGTTTCGGTATCTTTTTGCAGCTGCCTAGATTTTTGCAGTTGATATATAGTACCCTTAACTGTGACTGCAATATTATATTAATCAAATAGTTCACAGCACCTTTTCACAAGCTTAATATGCTACATTTTAAAAGTATTAATGTTAACTAGATTAATTATTTATAAAATCTGTGATTCATCAATTTTATTCATTTGGAAATATAAGCAAATGTAATAAAGTAAGTGTTTTAAAATTAGACAGCAAAGGTATCTTTCATTAGATGCAATTGATAGTATCACTAGATACATTTTTGAAGAGAGTTATAATTTCAAAAACATGAAAAACATGTTAATGCATTGATAAAATAGATACACAGATTTAGTAGTGCCATCTGATCCATTTCATTAACATATTGTAATCTTGCCCCAAGCATTAAATATGTTCAGGAAATTGTCATATTGGTAAAGGAAATGAGTCAACACATAAACCTTTGGGTACAGAAAAAATGCTTTTCCACTGGGATATACTACTGCTAGTGTTTCCAAGACATGACATTGCTATAATTACGGGTTAAGCACAGCCTTGGGCTTATGTCATTTAATTTAAAACTAACCCAAGACATCCAATGTCAAGAAAACAGCGTGTCTAATAAACTTATTCTACATATGCTTAAATTCCAGGGAATCAAAAGTAGTCTTAGAGCACGATGCAGAAGTCAGTATATTCATATAATAAACATACAATGCAACATACTACAATAAAGATGTAAAAGCAAATATATTTCATATAGTTTATTCTAATACTTTATTTAAATATATGCGTATGCATTTTATTAACTATTTTTATCTATATTGTCAATAGTTTGCAGTCAGAAATGGCACAATTATTCCAAAATTTATTATTGGGATATAACCATGTTGCCACGGTCCTCAAAATGATACGAGTGTTTATATTAATGTTGTTTACTTTTTATCAGCTTTTTTCTTTGAGGAGTGTTATCTTCAATGTTGGGTAGAATTATTACATTCTGTTTCTCATTTATTCAGAGGAACAGTTGTTTATAAATAATTCTAACTATTTAACTATAATATTGTATGAATAGATAATATAAGGTACACTTTGATACTTTCAGGCACAGAACTCTGTTCTGTCTCAAAGGCAACTAGTGTCTCTTTCTTTTATATATGCTCATTAAATCCTCTACTTTGTTTCCTTTTTACTTTTGCCTCTCTCTTACATCTTTCTCCCAGTTTTTTAGCTTTCTGTCCTACCTTCATTATAAAGAGTGTTACGTTAACTCTAACTCCCATTTCCTCCTAATGTATGCAAAAAGGCCAACTTTACACTCTGAATACAGATTTTCTGCCCTATTATAAATAATGAAATTGGTTTTGTGCAACTTAAAAATAATTTGAGACCCATGTATATTGAGTATAACTGGTTTACACTTCACTATTTTCCATTATTCAAAATCTTTCATATAAAAATTTAAATCCAATAATTCTCATTTAGCCGCCTCGAGTTCCCCTTGACCAGGGAAGAGAGGTGGGGTATAAATTGAATTAAACAAACAAACAAACAAACAAACAAATAAATAAATAAATAAAGAGATCTTAATAAAGATTACAAAAAGCAAGCAGCCAACAAACATTACTGTAAACTCAATCCTGACAAGACTGAGTGGCTTTGGATGTTGCCCTCATGGGGTCCAGTCGACTGTTCATTGTTATTTATGGGGGGGCGGGAGATTGACCCCCTCAGAATGGCTGCGCAACTTGGGAGTTCTCCTGGATCCACAGCTGCAATTGGACCGTCATTTGGTGGCTGTAGCCAGGGGTTCGCCTGATGCACCAGTTGCAACCCTTCCTGGACCAGGAGGCACTCCTTACTGTCACTCATGCCCTCATCACCTCTAGGCTAGATTACTGCAATGCGCTCTACATGGGGCTACCCTTGAAGAACATTTGGAAGCTAAACATTTGGTCCAGAATGCAGCCATGCGAGTGATCAAGGGTGTACCTTGGTGCACCTATATAACACCACTCCTCCATGAGCTGCACTGGCTTCCAATACTCTTCCGAGTGCAATTCAAGGTGTTAGTGATGATCTTTAAAGCCCTACATGGCTTAGAACCGGGTTACCTTTGAGACTGCCTTCTTCCACCTCATGCCTCCCAGGGCCCCATTAGATCCCACAGAGTTGGCCTTTTATGGGTCCCGTCAGCTAAGCAATGCCGGCTGGCGGGGCCTCGGTCGAAGGCCTTCCCTGTGGCTGCTCTGGCCCTCTGGAATCACCTCCCCATGGGGATCCAGACCGTCCCAAATCTGTTGGCCTTCCACCGGGCTTTGAAGACCTGGCTCTTCCAGCAGGCCTGGAATTAACTGACTCCCCTGTATGAAAGGGTTGTATGATTACATTGTTGTATGTGTGTTTTATTAATTTTAGAGCAATGTTTTTAGTTTTATTGTTAGATTTTATTTTAGAATTTTAATGTTTTATTGGTCTGATATTGTTGTACCCCGCCTTGTGTTCCCCTTGATCAGGGAAGAAAGGCGGGCTACATATTTAAATAATAAATAAAATAAATATATAGTAGCTAAATAACAGGTTTTAAGGGTAAAAATGGAGAAAAAATGTTTACAGAATTATATCTGCAAAGCCTCCTTAAAAGTAGGGGGAAATTAGCCAAATGTCAGATGACATGTCAAGTTTTTGGAGAAACTACTAAAAATAGCCTGTTGTACTTTCACTGGGCAAAGAGCAGACCCAACCATAAGTTCTCAGGTAAGTTTATATAAAAGATGGTTCTTGAGGTTAAAATATTTCAATGACTTATGACCATAATTACTGGCTCAATTAGAATAATTTAACTTCTGCTGCCTTTTAAATTAATCTTTTCATTAGTTCTCATTCTTCTGGTTACCCAAGGTTTCAAGAATATACATTGCACTGTCTAATCTTGATTTTATTATATTTTTAATTTTATTATACTTTAATTCTTGTTTTTAATCAATTTTGTTAGTAGCAAATAGGAAAACATTTACTGATTCATTCAAACTCAATTAATTCGCCCGGTTAGATCCCACAAGGAGGGCTTGCTTCGGATACCGTCAGCCAGACAATGTCAGCTGGCAGGTCCGCGGGCTAGGGCCTTCTCTGTGGCGGCACCGTCCCTGTGGAATACGCTCCCGGCGGAGATCAGAACCATCCCTAACTTACCTACATTCCGCAAAGCCGTTAAGACCTGGCTTTGCCGAAAAAATATGGAACTGAGATTAAGAACTTGAGATCTGTTCCCCTTTGTATGGTTGGTTGATATGTGTGTGTATTTTTGATTTTTGGATATGTTTTAAATTGTTGTACACCACCTCGAGTTCCCCTGATTAGGGAAGAGAGGCGGGATATAAATCTAAAAATAAATAAATTAATAGATAAACTGCTTGCTCTAAGACTGCAGCCTTTTCCTGACCCTCCCTCTGAGTTTAATCCGGGTGTGCAATAGGTAGAGAGGATCATTCAAACATCCAAACATTGTCCTATTGTTATCCGTCTCCCGGAAAGGCGAAGCGCGTATGTTTCATTACACAGTTGAAAAAAAAAGGACTGCCAGAGGCTGTTTAAGCCTTTGCTGAAACAACCTTTTTAACTCTGACTTCCTCCCCACCCCCCATTGCCTCCCGTCCTTCTCGATATTTGTATATTCTCGTCTGAGTTTCCAAGGAAAACAAAATCAAACCACCACCACCAGCAGCAGCAACAAACAACAACAACAACAACACTGCAGATAAGCCTTCAAATTGTTTAGGTGGCATTTTACCCACATATCTGTCAAGTAAAAGGTTAGAATTTTCACTCTTCTAAGGGGGAAAAAAAATGTACCAATTAGCAGCCAGGCAAACATGTTGCACGCTTAAAACTTTGACATGTTTGCAGAGAGAGAGTTTCCACTCGTCGGTAATCGTCTGACAGACACAGACCTTCAGTGACAGGAAGGCATCTGTTGTAACTAATGGACACCTTATGTCCAGCCAAATGTATAGGCTATATGGGGAGGGGCGGGCGGGTTTCCTAA
>JANHGC010001522.1:0-10530 GCA_027560395.1 Boaedon fuliginosus | reverse complement strand
TAAATAAATAAATAAATAAATAAATAAATAAATGTTCTGTAGGTGAAACAGGATGATTTCAAATGTTTTGGAATCTCCCCCTCATCTTATACTTGAGTCAATAAGTTTTTCCAGTTTTCGTAGGTAAAATTAGGTACCTTGGCTTATATTCAGGTGGGCTTATACTCAAGTATATATGGTAATTTACTTTCCAGGCAAGTTGATGAACCAAAAGAACAGTATTGGGTAGCCATTAAAAGATTACTCCAGTATTTATATAGCACAACCATGTCACAATATCACTTGTTATTCTGATGCAGATTGGGCAGACGATGAAAAGACCAGAAAAAGCACATCAGGCTTTATTTTTTTTCATAAATGGGTGCCCCATAGACTGGAGTGTGTTCCGTCAAGATTTTATAGCCAATTCTACAACTGAGGCAGAATATGCAAGTGCTTCAGATGCATGCAGTTTACTCACATGGACATACAATATGATTACAGACATTTGGGGGGACCACCACTACCAATAATTATAAGAAAAGACAATGAATCCATCATAGCTATAATTGATCAGGGATGACATCAGCTTCAAATCCCGTCACATCAAAATCCAGTATAAAAATGTAAGATATTTGGTAAGCAAAGGTTTTGTAACATTAAAATACTGTGACACTAAAGAACAAATAGCTAATTTTTAAACTAAACCCATACCACTTGATAAACACTGAACTCATTGTAAAGCTGTCAGCTTATGTTTATAGTTTATTTTTATCACCCTGTATATAATGTAAATATTTTAATTTATTCCAACATATTAGACAATAGAAGGGGATTGTTAGAATATTGTCAAAACATGTTGTAATGTAAAGGGTAGAAGGGGTTAATGAAGAGCTATATCAACCCTTGCTCCCATTGGTTCATCAAGGAGGAGCTAAACAGACTTTTACCCAGAACTCTCTCTGACTCTTCACTTCTCTTATGGGCTTCTTACTGTATGGACTGCTCTGTGTAATATCAGCTTAGTATAAGATAGAGTAAGATTGAATGAAATGTGTTATTAATTACTTCTAGTATATATATATGTATATAGATAAATGAATAGTTTATTGTTTATGAAGAACTGGATTGTGAGTCTCAACTTCATCATCAAGCTATTTAGCAATGACCATCGAATCTGAATAACTTCACATTGATGGCATAGCCTCTTTTGTCCTGATCTGACATGTTATCCTTTGGTTTCAGGTCACAGGTATCTCAGAAGAACAGTGAATTGGAGGACTGCGAATCACACTTTTCAAATGTCAGAAGGTTTCTGGTAGCACCTTCTTGGACTAACATGTTTTATTAAAAGATGCAAACTTTCATGAGAAAGTGAATGCCTTTTAATAAAAGGTGTAAGTTTGGGAAAAAACCTGACCCTGTACTACTTCTGATTTTTGGCTAAAAGAGCTCTCCTACAATATTTTTAAGTGTGTTAATTATAATGAAGACTCCAGAAAAAAAACACCTAAGTTTGAGGGAGTGAAAATATGGCAGGACCCCTCATTTGAGGAAGATGAGACTAATTCATCTTTAAATGCTACAATCTGAAATCTAGAGGTGTGGATGGACTTTGTGGGAGAGAGACTACCCTTGCCGTTTTTTTTTGTTGAAGGAGAATGTCATTTCAGTTGCCTCACTGCATTCACTGCTTTAGCAAAGGGACATACTGAGAGAGGGGGGGGAAACTGAAATGCGGATGCAGAGCCATATGCTTTTTATAGAGGCATTTCAAGATTCCTTGTTCAGTTAAAATAGTGCGGTAGTGGAGCTGGAAGGGCTGCCATATACAGGTGCCAGGTGAAACAGACATTAATGAATCATAACAGCAGATTTAATATGAGTACAGATTTACAATCCCATAAACCGCAAAAATTTGGACCGCTTCTCATTTACGTGATTTAAATCCTATGTTCTGACCTTGATGAAACACTGTACATTTCTATCCATTCCCAGGAT
Source organism: Boaedon fuliginosus (assembly GCA_027560395.1). Classification (NCBI taxonomy): domain Eukaryota; kingdom Metazoa; phylum Chordata; class Lepidosauria; order Squamata; family Lamprophiidae; genus Boaedon; species Boaedon fuliginosus. Next base: position 8,550 of record JANHGC010001522.1, on the reverse strand, counting down.
GACAGAAAGAGTTAGTGTCTTTTCAACTCATTGGTGGCATTTTGCTTTTGTTGTTTTTTGAGGAAGAAGATGGGGAAACGTGAACGCGCCATGACCCAAACCCCATTAAAAGGGCGAAATCCTGGATAGAAATTCAGTACTGATCTCTTATGATTTTTCACACATCCATATAGCAGCATCCACAAGTAGCTTCCAAAGTAGATTTGTATTTTTATATTAACTCATATGTGTAATTTTTTTAAAAAAATTCTTATGTACAGGTAAAATACACAGTGTGTTCTTTTTGGCTGGCTTAACTGAAGTGCCAGACTTGCTTGCTTGATATCTGCAAATAAACAGGAAGAAAAACAATTGATGATAAATGAGATTTGGATATAAAGGAAGTTTTAAAAATGTATCAGCTGACAACTGAGAGCATGTAGATACTTCTTGTAAATACCATGTTTAGAGTTTTCCTCTTCTGATATCCTATGTTAATGACTAAAAAGCCTGAAAGACTTTTCAATAAAAATCTTGCTTCTACCACAATCTTATCATCATCACTAACCTCATCATCATCGATGCCTGCCAATTTAAACCCCTCAATAGCTTTAGCTGTTTTATAAATACCTAATAAAAACAGTTCTAATGTCACACATGACATTCTGGGCAACAGTACTTTCAAAATAAATCTGATGTAGCTAATAAGGAGGCCCCAGTCTTTTGTCAGAAGTTCTTGGCAATACGTGGGAGGACATTCAAAGCACTGCTTTTCTGATCAGTAAATTAACCCTCTCCTTTTCCTAGACTCACATGACTTCTTTGGAGGCTCTGTCGTCTGTTTCCCTGTACATCTGCACGAACATATTTAGTTTTGCTGGGAAAAATACAAAGTGGACTGGAATTTGTATATACACTTAAGAAATACCAGGGCTGACTATTGACCTTATTGTGAAGCTGTTCCTGTCCTACAAATCACACAGCCATATCAATACCCAAGCATTTTAATTTGTTGTAAATCAATTTTAATTAGTTTTATTTATATAGGGTATTGGTTTCTGCTTTGTCCTGAAATCTTAAAAAAAAAGACAAGGGACAAAATAAATTTAAACAAAACTCTTAAGTGGGAACATTGGATAAAATATCCTGAAAGTAATATTTGGTTTGTTGCCTTTGCAAACATGTTTTAAATCAAAACACGTTTTGGGTTTTTGATATTTGTAGGTTATAAGACATATGAATGTCTACTGTATTGATAGCTATTGTACATTAATAAGGAATAATGTATTAGATAATAAGATTGTATTTATGTATTTTCCTGTAGACTGGATAGCAATAAAAATAATTCTCTATCCTGAGAAATGTACTAGCTTGATTTCTATGGAGAATAGAATAGTATAAGCTTTTAAGTATACTTAAAGTATAAATATTTTTTTTATATGAGTAGCTGCAATAGTATGTCTTATAACTGCAATCTTATAACAATCTGCAATCTTATAACAATCACACAAACTGACATGCCAAAAATTAACTTGAGGATAGCAAGTTGGATTTTCTCAGGTATATACCCTGTTTCCCTGAAAATACGACCTCCCCTGAAAGTAAGACATAGCTTGATTTTTACACTTCCACCCAACATACACATGCCCCTAACTCATAGGTTAGTGAGTGGATGACATCCCCCGAAAATAAGACCGGGTGCCTTTTTGGGTGGGAAAAAAAATATAAGACAGGGTCTTAATTTCGGGGAAACACGGTAGGACCAATCTTCAATAATTTCAGATGGTCAGGGGTAAGGGACCACAAAAATCGTAATCTAAAACTTGCTTCTGAACCACCCAGTGAGTTTTTAATTTTAATTAAATCCCCCAGCCTATTGATCATTGTCCTTTAGTTATGTGACTGAGGTACACTTAAGAGGAACCGCATACTAGTGATGGGCACCCTTTTGTATTCGGTGTGTCAGAAATGTTAAAAAATGCTTAACTCTGCTGGTGTCTCACCCACCTCCACCTCTTCCCCCGGGCCAAAAGAGAAACAAATCATAACAAACAATCACTTCGGATAGTGAGATGGATGGCATGTAAATTTAATAAATAATGAAGTTATTTATCTTTGCCTCTCAGAAAAAAATGTTGCTCCAGGTCACATGAGGCCTGGAAAATTCAAGAATGCTCCTGTATGGCCTTGGAGCCTCCAAAAAGTGCAGGAAAGCAGGTCCCATTCTCACAGACTTCAGAGGCTGCGCTTGCGGCTTCTAAGCGTGTTACCAAAATGACACCTGTGTCCTGGCTCCAATGGAAGGGACAAATATCATGCAATAGGCATGCAAGATTCAAGCAAGTGCAGGCAAGGTGCTAGAGGTGAAGCACCCACCCTGGGGGAGGGCTTGGGAAGATGTAGCAGCAGGGGAGCCAGGGAGAGTTGCAAGGAGAATGCTGGTGCCAGTGGTGTACACAGCTGGTTATTGTGTACCTTGCTCCTGCCAGGCTTACAGATGTGGCAGGAGCTGGGTACGTAATGGGAGAATTCTTGGCTAGAGCAGGAGGTGAAGGACAGAAAGCAGAAGAATAGGATGTAGATAGGCAGGTGCAGACGGAAACAGGAGCAGAGTCAGGAAAGGGGAAGGAGGAGCATGTCCATGCATCACAGATTATTGATGGCTGAGGGGGAGAAATAAAGCCAGGCTCTATACTCCATCATCCCAAAAACACGCAAAACCTTTTTTTTTTGAGAAAATTTTTATTTTTTCAAAAACAAATTATATTATAAAAACATATCTTTGGTTCGTACAGAGTCAACTGAATTAATACAATTACATTCTCTCTAGCTTTCTAAAAATTCCATTCATTTAATTCATTACAGTTACTAATTTTATCATATTATAAGAATAGTTCAATATATTTCCTCTCTTTAATAATAATCATCTCCTGTCCCCCTCAGCTTCAATGTTCATCATTTATTCCCACACATCAGTATAATCAAACAGTTATAGTTTCATTAGTTTTCTTATTTTATTATTTATTTGAGTCTAAAAAAAAAAAAAGCAAAAAAAACAAAGAAAAAGTATAGCAAGGTGCAAAGGAATGGGGAAAAATATGAGAACACAACAAAGAAAGCAATTAAAGTAAACTTTCCCATGCATTCATTCTAAAATGGTATATTTAAAAAGTTAATACATTCTTTATAACTATGATTAATATCACACTCTCCTCTTTCTCTTCCCCATATTCCCTCCCCCCGTTTCAATTCCATTACATTAAAACCTACTGTTGGTCCGTTTTTACACTAGTCACTGTCTCTATCCCTCATCACGTCTTCTTCTCTTCAAAGGATCCATCTCTCTTTGTAGCCCCATTTGCTTTCGCAGTTCTCTCCCCTTATCAGCCATTCTAGTCCCCTTCTTCTCTTCCATTGTATTCCTCCAGGATTTTCACCTTCCTTTATCCTCTGGTTCTCACTTTACCAGTTGCCCTTCCTGGTCATTTCCAACGGCATTCCTCTTTCTCAAAATGTATGTTCGAATACCATTCTTTTGTCCCCGAGTCACCATCGCCATTTTCTTCTCCATTCCGCCAGCAGCCGATTTCCCCTCCATTTCTTTCTCCTTATCTGCCTCTTTACAGCTTCCTGCTCCGGCTGTTCCCTCAGGTTATTTCTACTTTTTTTCCATTGGTATCCATCTTTTCGTGTATTTTATCTATTAATGTCAAAATTTTAAGTCCCAAGTCTCGTGTCTCCCTCAGTCCTTTTAAAAGTTCATCACAACTCGCTAACGTCTTCTCCATTTCCTCCCAAGATGGTATTATAGATGGTTTTGGTTAAATAATGTCTCTTTCAAAATAAGCTTATTTCCAGTTAAAAACAAAACAAATAAAACAAAACAAATAAGACAAACACAAGGGCCATTGTGAGAGGTGTCTCCTCGAATTTCTTCTTTTAGCTTTCCAAATTTAATGCCGCTTACTCACTTTACTGTTTCTTAGTCCCGGATCTTATCAGCAGTTTCACTGGAGCTTCAGTCTGTCCAGTAATCTTATCTCACCTATCAGTGAGCTCTGTTCGAATCTTCCTCTTTCCTCCTGCTCATTTTCGTTCCCAGAGTGAGCCTGACTTGTTGGTTGACATTTTGGCACCTTCTTAACCGGCCATCGGCAGTAGGGCTGAAACTGAGTGTGGAGAGGATCACATTTCCTCTCGACTCCCCAGCAACTTGCCCTCTCGCTTCATTTCCTCTACAGGGAAACTTAGGTCTCTCTAAGGGCCCTCTGGCCGGTAAGTTGGGTATGGAATTGAGGAGCCCCGTCAATTCTGCTACCCCGTCACTGGAAGTCAAACCGGAAGTCAACACACAAAACCTTGAAAGTGCTGAAGGAAGAGCCAGAGATGTTAGCAATATATCTTTGATACGATGGTTGTTGCCCGATATGGCACAGTGATGAAGTAAGGCTCGTATGCTTATTGTATATAATAAACTATACATTTTATATACATACATACATATATACTATGCATATATATACATACACACACACAAATATTTACAATATTGAATAGATCATTACCCTATCTATTTACATAAGAAAAAAAAAACAGTCCATACATTCAGGAGTCCAAAGAAGAAGTGAAGAAGAAGCAAAAGGAGTTCTGGGTAAAAAGTCCTATAGTTTTCTGATTGGCTGATGTAATCACGTGTTCATTAAGTCTTTCCTTAACCCCTTCATTTCAGCATTGGTGTAACATATGAAAACAATGTCTAACATAAACAATTACCCAAGTTGTGGTTTCCAAACATGTTCAAGATAAGACCTGTGTAGTATACGTGCTTCCTTTACAATAATGCCTCCTTTACAATAATCTATAAAAGAGTTAATTAGAGCATAAGTTAATTATAGTCATACAGTTCTTCAAATAAAGAAGTATTGATCACTTGACTTTCAAGAAAAGCTTCCTTAAAGATATCCTACTTCATCCAAAACAGATTTGCATCACTATTTCTGCGTGCTGATGAACAGGAGTTCATTTTGGCATGACAGATCTTCCATTTCTCACTGCCTCAGAAAGAGGCCTAAAATGATTTATGCCTCATGTTCACTTAGATTCTGATGGAGATTTTCTTCAACCTTCTCTTTAATTATCTGGTAAGAAACTTCATTGCCCTCAATTCCTCAAAAAAGCAATGGGTCTGTGGCCTCATCAATGCAGAGGACATATGAGATCAGTCGTAGCATCTGGGCCAGGTCATTTAGTAATTTCATTAATCAAAAAGACTTTGACAGATTCTCAGCTCTTGGGACTGGAAACGTTTCTTCAGGTTTCTTTAATTTCTGAAGAAAGATCAATGTAGTTTATGCATGCACACCCATATGCATAGACATCCACCAATGAACATGCACAGTCCTTTGTTTTATATCCCCCCTCTCTTTTTAACTGGATTGTTATGTTAGCTTTTAAAGATTTTAATAAACAATTTCACAAACAGAGAATAAACCTTAACCTGTTCTAGCATACCTGTAATCAATATTTATTTCAGTCAGTGAAATAGTATTGAATTTCAGTTCATATTATTTTGAGCAGTATAATACATAAATAGAACATACTAACATTGGTAGCAATGAACATATAACATTGTAAAGTTAATCTAAATCCTACAGAAAATAGGACCATTGTAAAAAGAATTAAGAAAGTTGAAATAAGCTATGCCACAAGTACAATAAATATTTAAACATTTTAGGTATTAAAATCGACTGTTACCTATTGTCTATAAAGTTCTTAAGATTTTGGATAACTGAACAAAAACTTGCCATCTGCTATAATATCAGGGCAACCATTTATTTATTTATAAAAATTATTTGGCCACCCATCTTACCATAGGATAACTCTGCGCCACTTACAATTACATCTTAGTTAAAACATAAAATGTTATAATCAAACCTTACAGCCAAAGACACATGGGGAGGGAGAGGGCAGAGTGGTGGGGGGAGGTGGGATCTGATATTAACCAACCAATTCCATTGCACTAATCCCTCACTGGAGTTCCAAGCTGACTGGCACAGCCAACTCTTTGGGTCCTTATAAAAAAGATACGAGGTTGGGGTCAGCCTCACATAGGGGTAGGGTGGGCCAAGATGTTCCAGAAAACAGGAGCAGAGAAGGCCCTCTTCCTGGACCCTGCCAGCTGCAATACTTGGGCTCATGGGACCCGCAGCATGTCTCATCTGCTGGCGCAAGTGGTATGGGCCAATCCCAGTGTGGTGAGACAGTCCCTCAAGTAACCTGGACCCATGCCGTGAAGGGCTTTAAAGGTGATCACCAACACCTTGAATTGCACCCAGAAGCAAACTGGTAACCAGTGTAGCTCATGGAGCAGTGGTGTTACAGGGGCCATTCTTGGGACCTCCAAAATCACCTATGCTGTTGTACTCTGCATCATCTCTCAGTATAAAATAGAGATATAATTTCATGCTTTTCCTCTTTAGTTTCTTAATTAGGGGAGTAATTCTCTTTTCGCTTTTCTCTTGGTCATAGAGAGAGCAGCTTAGAAATATGTGTTTGGATTATAAGAACGTACATATTTGGAAGAGATCTTGGAAGTCTTTGTCAAGTTGAGGAAGGTGGTATCGTGCCCACAAGAAATCAGCACACCAACAACACAGATATGCCATCAAACATTGTTTTTATTATTGGTCAGAAATAGATGACAGTATAACAGAGATAGGAGCAAGAGACATTGGGAATAATGAATGGGAGCAGGGAGCTCCTTATATAAGACTTTGGGAGTGGGAGTCAGGATATCACATGTCTTCCTCAGGAAGGCAGGAAGAGACACAATTATGACTAAGGAAGTGACAGTTACAGGAATCGAATAGGTGGCTTTCTATGCATCTTCCCCACAGCATATCCCGCTGCGCAGCTGTTGGATCAGAGTGCTTGCAGAACACCACGAAGATTTTGAAGTCAATCATGTGCAGTGCGCTTTTGACAGCCGATCGGAAGCACGTCCACAAAGCGGGTAACCAGCAAACCAGTAGGAACCCATCCCTGACTGGTAGACTTAGGATGGAATTGCAGAGCTTGGAAATTCTGTACCTAAAGCTGCCGGAAGTCCAACCGGAAGTCCGAAATAAATTATTTACCTTGTCAAACATAATTGTTTACATAGATATGCATGGTGGTCAACTGTCAAAGGTTTTGTCAAAATATCTGCTATTTGTTCCTAAGTCCTTAAATAAACCACTTTAATGAATTCCATATTGTGTAGTTGTCTTACATTTTTTAATCTTATGTCAATGTGTCTGAACCTATGTCCTATTGAACCAGCCTTAGAAATCAAAATGGCTGCTTGGTTGTCCTCATACATTCTAATTGGTAATTTGGGTGTAGTCCAAATATCAGTAGTCAATTCACAAACCAAATTAAATCATTGGCTGCCTCTGAAAGGCAGACAAACTCAGCTTCAGCTATTGAAGTTGAAATAAAAATTTGCCTATTTACATGTCAATGGATAGGACTTTGATTTAGGTAAATTATGAAACCTGAAGTACTTTTACAACTCTTAGGTTCTTGAGCCCAATCTGAATCTGCAAAGCAAGTGAGATTAGCAGTTACATCACTTTTAGGTTTTAAGATTAATATGGAATCCATTGTCCCTTTAAGATACCTCAACACTCTCTTGATTGCATTCCAATGAAACGTTTTGGGAATCTGTACATGTCTTGACAGAAAGTTAACAGGTAGAGATATACTGTATCTGGCCTTTTTCAGTTTGCAATATAAAGCAGGGATCCAATGACTGATCTATACAAAGTATTTTCTGGAAATTCAACATCATCATTGTTATAAGCATTTTTCAAAAAATCAGTTTGCATGGATGTTTTACAAATATGTGCCTCCATCATATTACATTTGTTTAATAATTCAACAATTTCTTTTTTTCTTCCAATTTACATGTCAGACATCATATCATATGGTACAAAAATTAAAAATGTGCACACTAACACCAAATACTACGTTCAATGCAATTATACATTTTAAGGTTGAACATTTCTTCCATTATTGTATCTTAGAAAATTATTTAATACTGTTTTACATATTTGGTTACCTGTTTATGTTCAATGAAATCTCATTCCATTCTATCTTATTTCTTTGTTTATATTCTCTAGTCTAACCAATTATAAAAAAATTGCCATATCTCATAATACTCAGTATCATCTTTCCCTTTAATCAACATTGTTAACCTATTCATTTCTGCACATTCTAATATTTTTTTAATTACATCTTCATTTGGTTTGTTCAGAGCTTTCCATTGTTGTGCAAATACAATCCTTGCCGCTGTCAAAATATGTACCATCAGGTATATATCTTCATTAGCATAAATTTCTGGTATAATCTGGGTTAATTTCAATATATTGGAGTGTCATCTAACCATTCCTGTATTTTCAACCAGTATTTTCTTCCTTCTGGACAGGTCCACCACATATGAAAATATGATCCAGGATCCTGCTGACACTTCCAACATTTAGTTGATTTATTTTTAAACATTCTTGCCAATCTTGCTGTGTCGAAATGCCA
>JANHGC010001521.1:227524-238709 GCA_027560395.1 Boaedon fuliginosus | reverse complement strand
TATATATGTCTTATATATTCAAGCTGGTGGCTTTCAGCTTCTTGCTCCTAAGAGTAAGAACAAGAAGCTGAAACCACCAGCTTGAATTTGCCTGAAGATGATGAGTGTGACCTCATTGAAATGTTGCCTTAATGCTCTCAAGCCTACATGGGAAAAGGTCCAATTACACCAAGACTTTCATACCTAGACCCATGAAAATCTACGAAAACGCACACACACACACACACATAATGACCAGAATAATAAATCTGTCTCCATACATTTATAAGCATCATAACCCTGAAGGTCAGTGGGGAAATTTTTTAAAAAGAAGGCACAAACTAAAACTAATGTAAAATAAGAAAAGAAAAGAAAAGAAATCAGATTATCAGAAAGCAGATAGTGCAATAAAGGAAACAAAGAAAAGAAAAATATAAAGAACTGGCTTCCTATCTTCACAGCAGTCATTACAATTATAAATTTACCTCTTTGTCTATGGTTACATGATTCTCTTCTTTCTATAGTGTATTCTGTCTGATTATCAAAATCATGAATCATAAATTCACTTTTTTCTTTTATGCAAATAGTCCATAAGGGGTCTCCAGGCAATAATAAATGTAGATACTGTCTTTTCTCTGATCAACTAAGTCAATTTAGCCTTCTTAGCAAGTTTCATCATTCCCTCATTGTAGTTAATGCAAAATCTTTTCACCTTTGTACATTCCCTAATCTTGTTGCAATTATTATTTACAAAACAAAAGCCCCATAACTTTTTTTCAACTGTTTGCCCATTAATCTCATGACAACCCTCTGCTCTGCATTATATGTTGAGCTTAAAATCCTCTGAATCCGTGTATGTATTTGAATCCAACATTTTCTGGTTTTTTTTTTACATGTTCACCAATGTGAAGGCCCTTTATAGTTCATACACAATTCTTCTGACATACACCATTTAAAATCATTTCACAAAAGATAGGTTGTTTTTTCATGGGAAAAATATTTGTAGGAGAGGACTTCAAAACAAATATTTTCCCCACTAACAAACTTGAAGCAGTTTGGATCTGAGGAGACTATGCCACCTGTTAATCCTTTTGAGTGGGGGGAGGGATCCCATTAACAACCTTGATTGAATTTCTCACAGCCCATCATTAGTGGTTGTTGTTGTTGTTATCCTCAAACAGAAATTGACCATAGAATTGCTCAAGCAGTTCTTATGAGAGTTCATACAGCGCGGCCTTCCATACAAAGCCAGCGGCCTATGAAAAAGGAGTCTTGGAAGAAACAATATAATTCTATTCTTTATATAAATCTATCAAAGGTAGGTGGGTTTAGATCCCAGATAATTTCAGATTTTGCTGGCTAAACTGTTAAAATGTGCTTACAGAGAAATGTCAAATTAAAAAGACAAAACAAACAATCAAAAGTAATTTAGAAACAGGAAGTTCAGGCTGACACATAGAAAGTCTTTTGTATAAGTGTGAGTGTGTGAATCAGCTTAGAGTTAGCTGGCTGGAGGAAAAGCCATTCACACTTTCAAATCCTCTTCTACTTTGACAGCTACGTAGAATTCATAATTCTCTCCATCAAAAAGTAGAAGAGATGAGAGCAAGGAATGATTCTTTTGGTGTCCACTTTCTTTTCTTACAGATTACAGATTAATAGAGTTGGAAGGAACCTTTTAGGTCATCTAGTCCAAGCCCCTGCCCAAGCAGGAAACCCTACATCCATGATGGTGAACCTAGGGCACATGTGCCCAAAGTGGCACACAGAGCCATGTTGGCTGGCTCTGTCTCATTCCATTATGGTCAGCTGCGGATAGGAAAATCCATTACCAATTGTTTTCCTGGGTGTGTGTGTGTGTGAATGAATGGCAGGATCCCAGGATGGGGGCTTTATCCACCTTTCAAACTGCCCAACTGAGAGGCAAAAGTGCTCTAAACTGTATAGATCATCTATAGATCATCTTACCAGTCAGGCAAGCTTGATAACTTGTCTATTCTTCTTCTGCAGGAGTGGTAATCCTCTGTTTAAAAACAATCCAGTGGACAGGGCAGTGGGGCAGAGGAGTCATGAGGTGTAAACACCTGAACATCCTCCATTCCATTATTAACCTGGACAGATTTCTGGAAGTTGAATCACAGCAACTGGATTTCTGTTCTTTTGGGTAGCTTCTTCAGATAAGCAGAAAGCCCAAAGGCGGCAGCTGGGAGGGGGGGGAGCCCAATTGTCATGATTCAACTTCCAGACGACTCTACCTGGATGACAGAGAATCTTCATTGACTTTTTGGACAGATGTTACTCATACTGAAGACAAGGAGATGTATCACTCTTTCTATCACTTAGGCTAGAAAGGAAAATTGGGAGAACCCTGATACTTATTTAACAAAATGTGTAATGTGCACTAATTCTGAAGGATACCAACTGGTAAAGATAAGAAATTAAAATTGCAGAATTCAATATAAACAGGCAAAGAGCTAATCATTACCTCTCCTGTGAGAATGCCCTTACCCATCAGTGTTGCAAAGGAATGCTGGCAGCAAGTGGAAAACAGTATCCAGGAGTATCCCAGGAGGACCCAAACGGCAAAATGACATAGCCTTGCTGCATTAAAAACAACGGCCACATCACCCATGCACTGTTGCTGAAATTCTTGAACTATTGAGCAGTACCAAGGGCCTTGCTCATCCATGAATTGGGGTGAATTGCAGTACATCAAACTGGTGGATATCTATGATTTCTGCTATTGCAGGAGACCCATGAAGTCTCAGGTATGCCTAGCCAAATAAAATACACCCAGGGTTTATATGGAAAGGTGCCTTCTGAAGATGATCCATAGGTCTTCAAACTTGGCAACTTTAAGACTTGTGGACTTCAACTCCCAGAATTCTCCAGCCAGCGGATCTATAGTGAAATGGACGTCATCTCTGGTGATCAGAGGGGAAGGAGCATGACAACAGTTGCATACCCTGGCTATTTTAAGGCATTATAGAAAGAGTTGTCTTAGTGTGTCGTGGCAAAAACAAATTTGAGCATCTGGTAACATTTTGTAAACAAAGTGTTTGTCAACAAACACATAATAAAAGGTGGAAGCTGCAGCTCACAAAAATATATGCCTCTTAGTAAAAAATGTTAGTGGGAAAAGTTGCTACAGACTGCCTACTGTAGCTTTCTTTGTGCTGGCAGAAATCAGAAAACATGACTTTTCTGAGAAACTACTTGTTCCTCAGGTACTTCCTGTTCCTCGGGTACTTCCTAAGGAACTACCTGTTCCTACCTGAGGAACTCTATTCTGAGGAATTACAGAAACTACCAACCAGGCGAACAATCGCACAGTATAAACAACAGCCTAATCAAGGAACTACCAGGGAGAAAACAATGCCCCCCACCCCCAATACAGATAGGGCAAGCTACTGTACATAAACAAAGAGCAAACTCCACTCCCTTCTAGCAGTAAGGATGCTACTTATTCTGAAAACAAAACATCTGCAAGTTAACAAGCAAGCTCAGACAGTGCCAAGGACTCCACCCACCACTTTTATTGTGCATCAGTAAAAGACAGAACAACACTGCCCTTCCAGTGGATCAAGGGGGTTATGCATTCATCTCCTCTACAAACTGGGCAGCATCTACAAATTGTACATGGCATCTAGTTCCTTGAGGTATCACCTGTCTCCCATAACATTTGCCTGGTCAATTTCATCCTGCAGAGTTGGCACACTCCAGGTTCCTTCAATTAAACAATTGAAATCATTTCCCAGGACACTAGAAGTGCATCTTCTCTGCAATAATGGCTGCCCTCTGGAACAAGGTTATTCTTGAGATCTGGATATTTCTCACTCTGCTGTTGCTCAGAAGAGCAGTGAATACCTGGCTCTTCGCCCAGGCCTTTTATCCTTATTTATTTTTTTACTGGTTTTATTGGAATTTGTTTGATTGTTATGAGCTGTCTAGAATTATTTATTTATTTATTTATTTATTTATTTATTTATTTATTTATTTATTTATTTATTTGACTTGATTTGATTTGATTTGATTTGATTCGATTGATTTATACCCCACCTTATTTCTCCGGTTAGGGGAACTCAAGGCGGCTAACAACAGTTTAAAAAATACAATAAATTACAATTTAAAATATCTAAACACAATCAACCTACCCAAACTCAACCAAAGGAAGGGGGCAGGGGAGGCACGTCATTTAAGCCATGTAGGGCTTTATAAGTTGTTACTAGCACCTTGAATTGCACCCAGAAAACCACTGGAAGCCAATGCAGCTCAAGGAGGATCGGTGTTGTACAGGTGCACCAGGGTACACCCTCGATCTCTCGCATTTATTTATTTATTTATTTATTTATTTATTTATTTATCATATTTATACCCCACCTCTCTTCACCCAGAGGGGAACTCGAGGCATGGCTGCATTCTGTACCAGTTGATGGCATTCAGTCTCAAATGCTGGTGAAATCTAGGTGCCAGAGTAGTATGATGATTCAAGACTGTTGGAAAGAAAGGGAAGGGAATTTGGGGACTGGAGCAATAAGTCCTTCCCCCACTTTTTTATTTCTGTTTCCTTAAAAAAATATGAATATTGAAAAAGTGAATATTTATTTATTTATTAGATTTGTAGGCTGCCCAATCCCATAGGACTCCAGGCGGCTCACAACATTGATAAAAAACATATAAATAGCATAGGCATCTAAAATCCCCTTAAAAAATTACTAAAAGATTTCTAAGAATTTTGGTGGGTCAGGCTAGTCCGGCCTGCCGGAAGAGTCAGGTCTTTAGCGTTTGGCAGAAGGTTCACAGATCTGGGACATTCCGGAGCTCCGTAGGTAGATCATTCCACAGGGCCTGGGCTGCTGCAGAAAAAGCCCTCCTCCACAGAATTGTCAGGTGACATTGCCTGGCTGATGATATCTGGAGGAGGCCCACTCACAATGCCATGTAGGACTTCAAAGGTAACAACCAGTACCTTGAATTGGACCCAGAAGCCTACTGGGAGCCAGTGCAAGCCACGCAAGAGTGGTGTGACATGGGTGCAACCAGGAACACTCACGACTACTCGCGTGGCTGCATTCTGGGCCAGTTAAAGCTTCTGAATACTTTTCAAGGGCAGCCCCAAGTAGAGCATATTGCAGTAATCTAGCTGTGAGGTGATGAGGGCATGAATGACTGTGAGTAATGCTTTTCGGACCAGAAAGGGCTGTAATTGGTGCATCAGGCAAACCTGGCAAAGGTCCTCCTGGCCACAGCCATCAAATGATCTTCTAATTTTAACTGTGGATCCAGGAGAACACCCAAATCACGAACCCTCTCAGAAGGGGGTCAACACATCCGCCCCCTATTTCCAATGCTGGCAAATATTGGATGGTCCAAGAAGCAAAGACCCAAAGCTACTCGGTCTTGTCAGGGTTGAGTTTGAGCCTGTTGGTCCCCATCCAGACCCCCACAGCCCTCAGGCACTGGGCCATCACTTCAGCAGCATCATTGACTGGATTCAGGGTGGAGATAAACAGCTGAGTATCATTAGCATACTGATAATACAGCACCTTGAATCCTCAAATGATCTCACCTAGCAGCTTCATATAGATGTTAAATAGGAGTGGTGAGAGGACTGATCCCTGGGCACCCCATGTGCAAGGGGCCTCGAGCTCGACCTCTGCCCCCTACCAACACCATCTGCACATGGTCTGTGAGGTAGGAGGAGAACCACTGAAACACAGTGCCTCCCACTCCCAACACCCTGAGCCACTGCAGAAAGATACCTTGATCGATGGTATTGAATGCTGCTGATAGGTCAAGTAGCACCAGGATAGAGGAATGACCCCTATCCCAGGCTCGCCAGAGATCATTGACCAACGTGACCAATGCCCTCTGAAATCAGACTGAGTCTAGATAATCCGCTTCTTCCAAGGACTCATGGAGCTGTAGTGCCACAACCTTCTCAACAACCTTCCCTAAAAAGTAAAGGTTGGAGACTAGACAGTAGTTCTTTAATTGAGCTGCATCCAAGGCAAACTTCTTGAGGAGGGGTCTCACCACCGCCTCCTTCAAGAGAGAAGCCCCCTCTCAAAGTTGCATTTATAACTTTCAGTTAATTGAAAGTTAACTGCAAAATATTTTGTATGGTTAATTGATGTGTTTGATAGGCATTCCTAGAGAAAAAAAATGTTCACGCAACATAAGAATCTGAATAGGGAATCAGTTTTTAATCTTTTGGAATAGATGATTTAATCAGAAAGCAACACTGGAAATATTAGCATTTTGATTGGAATATAGAATTGCATTTGAGAGGCTAAGATGTATATATTCAATTAAGGTTTAAATGTTATTAATATTGACTTTGATAGGGATTTCTTTTCCTCAGTCCCACACCCCCTTTGTGAAAAACCAAACAAAATAGATTAATCATTGGTAGAAAGAACACTTTTTAAACAGGAAGAATGCTAAATGCATGTATGATAACTGATTAATACTAATGAATGTAATTACTTGCATACAATTAGCATTAATGTTTATTGTATGTTTTTATTTGGATGTTATTGTATTTTGGTCACTGTATAATACTCCTGGCCAATCTATGGGAAAGCTAAAGTTTAGTCGTAGAAATTGCTTTCCTTATTCCATTTAAGCAATAATCCACAAGTAATCCATAGAAACAGTTAAAAAGGGAACTGCCTAAAACATCATCACACACATGAACATATTCAAAGTGTTGGTTGTCCTTGCCCATGTCAGTGCAGACGACAAAGTCATTGTCATTCTTATTTTGTATATCAGAAATACTTTCAAACAAGAACACTTGAAAGCCTAAATATAATAGAAATTATTCAGTCCTTGTTACTGTGAATTTCCTTTCTTCCCTCCCTATTGTCTTTCCATATATAAGCATTTAGATCAGAGACAGGCAACTTTCATTTTTTTTTTAGAAAAAAAAAATCAAATAGAATAAGGACATCATTGCTGGAGTGAAGCCAAGATTGTCAGACTGATTCTTTTTCCTTTTGGCTTTTGTGTGTGTGTGTTTTTGTATGAGGACAATTTTAAAGCTGTGTTAAGAGTAATGCTTCTATTGTGTATGATTTTCTATCCAGGTTACATAGAATCAGAGAACTGGGGAGAACCAAGGGGTAATCCAATCTTCTGCTCAGTGAAAAATCAATAAAAGATTCTGATAGATGATCATCAATCTCTGTTTGAAGACTGTTAAAAGAGAACACATCACATTATGTGGCAGCCTCTTCTGCCAGCTGAATGTTTGTGTAGTTCCTCATGTTGTTCGAACCTCCTTTTTGTAATTTCAACCTATGCATTTTGGTACTGCCCTCTAGGGCAATAAAAATTTGTAAATTCCTTTTCTGTGTAATAGCCCTTCGGATATTGAACATTGCTGTCATATCCCCCCAGTTAGTTGCTGGTCTTTTTAAGCTGTGATGCTTGAAATTGTTGTTCAATTTACCATCCATTTTCAGCAGCATAAGGAGCTCTGGGGTCTCCAAAATAAGTAGAGGTGGAGAGAAGAAAGATATCTATTTCTAGAAGGAGGAGATCCATTTCTAGATAATGGCTGCAAATGGAATAGATAATCATAAAAGCCTGACTGAAGGAAACATTCCAGTGGTGTATACGTAAGCTTCATATTGTTCTGACCCAGCCTTCACAAATAATGACAAGGTGCTTACTTGTGAGCAAAACAAACCTATTTTTAAAACAGGGTAGTAACAGTCTTTTATTCACATGGATAAACAAAAACCAAACGTAAGTTGTCCCAACAAACCTGGTTCTGGCCAAGGAATCCAAATTGCTTGCTGTATACTAGAAAACAAATGGTTGTCTGTGACAACTAGCCACTCCCAAACCCCTCCTATTTATTTCCCAGTCAGGGAGGGGCTGTCTGCTTTTCCTTGAGAGCTAGCTTATTGCTTTCCTTTGCTCTCCTCTCCTCTCTATGCATACGCGCATCTGGGATGGGTCCCATCTGTTCCTCCCCCTCATTCAGCTCAGGCCCTGAAGCCAGCTGCCTTTCCATCTAGGGGAGGATGGAAGGCCCAGCTCTGCCTCTGTCTCTGATGCTGTTTCCTTATCAGAGCCTTCCAAAGACTCTGAAGCTGGCCCAAGCTCTCCCTCAACCTCCTCCTCATCTGACTCTGCTAGTAGATCTGCTGGAAGCCAATGGGCCACAACATATATTTTAGTCAGACCTTGGAAGTCAATGGACTATCATAGAGGACAACCAAGTACAGAGATAGTTTTGAAGAAAATATGCAGCAAAAACAGATCACTTTAGCCCATTAAGGCAAGAGAGAATGAAGAAAAAAACCAAGGATTAGACTATCTTGATTCTCTTGGGCATAAGAAAATGTCAGGCCTTCAAGATGCTATGCACTATGCAAGCATATAATTGCCTGCAGGGTCCAATATGGGTTAGTCACCAGGACCAGAGGTTTTGTCTTCCGAGCTTTCGGATACATGCTGGAGCCCGTGTTCAGGGATCTACTCTCTAGCAGAGTATATGCTGTTCTCTGTGTAGTATAATTGCCTCCCTAGATTAGTGCAATTCTTGAACTTCACTCTGTGTAAACCAGGTGTCATTGCCCACTGATTTCTGATAAGGCTCTGGGTGAAGATTTGATCCCTATATATATGCAATGCCAATTGGCGGGCACCTCTGCTGGGTAAACTATTTCCTCTATAAGTATGTATGTCCCAAAGTAAATAGTGTGCAGTATAATTGCCTCCCTGGTTTAGTCCCAAAGTAAATAGTATCAGACTACTTAATTCCTAAATGCACAGAGAAAGGGCATAGCGATTAGATAATGAGCCTATCAAGAGCTGCACAATTTTAATTGGTGTAATATGCTGTAATCTGAAGGAGTAGCTCTGCGATATATCTTTTTTTCTTCTTTTGCTTCTAAAGGCCATCTCAGATAATGGCTTTACCTTAGCTTAACCAATCATGAGTCAACTGTCCTGCCTTTAGTCAAGTGTGGAAATGCCCCCACAAATTATCCATGATTTCTTGAGAAGGGATTCCTGGGTGAAAGTGCCAACATAATCGGATGCTGTCACAGCCTCCTTTTGTGGCTCTCTTCTAGTTGTCCAATTCTTTTTATCTCCTTTTTTAAAATTGGGTCACATTTGAAAACAGAGGAGCTGTGTTCTCATACCAAATTCCTTACATACTTGGTGTTACGCTGTGCACAGTTGTACAGTCCCTGTTTAGTGATGAAAAAGTAACTTTATGTCCAAACCTCACGTTTATGATTTTCACAGTTCTCTAAAGCAAAAGAAAGCTGAAGTATGACTATAAGCATAAGGATTTTATTTAGCGACTGCTTCACTTAACAACCAAGTCACCAGTTCCAACTGGGATCACTAAAATAAGGAGCTACTGTGCAATTAACCCAATTTCTGAGGAAGTACATGATGAATCAAGAGATGATTATGGCTGAGCCTCTAACGTTATACCCAATAAATTCAGTCACTGTATGGGTGAGAAAAAGAGGTGAGGGTGGGAGGAATCAGTTCAGTAGTAATAACCCCATGGAGCCTCTTCCAGAGAGCTGGGTCTTTGCATAATGCAGGGGTGTCAAACTCGCATTATCATGGCAGTGTCACATGACATATCAGGGCTTTCTCCCTCTTCGCTAAATGGGGGTTGGGCGTGGCCAGCACATGACGATGCAGCCCATGGGCCATGAGTCTGACAGCCCTGGCATAATGTGTCCAAGTAGGGTAACTTGAAACCTGGTCATTTGTGCCTTGAGTGAGAACTCTAGATTGATTTGTTTGACAATCCGTTAGTTTGTTAGCTGTCCACAGTATTCTCAGGGCAGTCTTCTCCAATACTAAACTTCAAAGAAGTTAATAGTTTTCCTATTCTGCTTCTTCCAAGTCCATCTAATGTCATATTTTCTGTATAAATTCCATTCTACAACCTCTCTTTTTCACAAAACCCAGTATCAGCTGTCTCTCCATTTCAATGAGAGTTTCTGCTGATTTCCTTGTATTGGTGCAAGGATGTACCGTATTTCCTGCGGGCAGATGGAAGTTTATGCTGTTCTGTAGCTGTACACATGAAATACAGGCTTGCATTCTTAAAGATTGAATAAGAAATCAGGATCCTGTTAATTTAGGTCTTTCCTTTATCTCAGCTTTATTCCTTGCAATATAAATATAATTACATCTACCTTAGTAGGTTGTTGTGAAGGCTGACATGCAGGAAGTTTTCGGCATAGCTATGTAAATGCAGAATTGTCTCTATTTATGTAATAAACACTATCTTCCTGCTCTCACCACTCCTCCAGTCTTATTACATTCTAATCAGTTGGCTGCATTGGAATGTGAGAATGCTAATGACACCTATTTTGCATCACATGCCATGGCTAATTAGAAATTTTTAAGACACACAATTTGAATGTTACCAATTAGTTCAATTGTGGACCAAGACCAAAGCTTTTATTTGCTTTGTCATAGCCACAGAAAGTCAAATAAACCAATACTTGTATCTTCCCACTGTCTTCTCTGTCTCTTTAGCACAGCTGCGTGATGAAATAATAATAATTTCATTGTCTGCTTTCCAAAAATCCCTCTACAGTTAGAAAGGATCATTAAAAAAATGAAATGTGGTTTATTTCGCCTAATTATTTAAAAATCAGTCTGTATGTCCCAGAAGAAATAACATGAACCTAACTTAAAGAAAAATTATACCAAATGAGGCATGCACAATGGCATGGTGCACGTGTCCTGTTTTCTGATTAAGTGTTTATTGTTTGGGTTGGGAATTTTTGAAAAGATAATCAGGAATTAGGCATTTGGATCAAATGGAACGTGGCCATGGGATGTGGAGCTCCAAGGCTTTTTTTTTTTTGGTGGATCTAAATATCTGATAGTCTTCACAGAAAAGCCAACTGCTTAATTGGTAAAAATGGAGTTTTAGGTTGTTGAATTGATCCTTGGCGTAGAGAAGGAGGAAGGAAGAGTGGAGTAGGGATTTTCCTATGCTGTAGGTATGTAATGATGCTCTAATATAGAAGGGCACAACCAGAGATCTCAGGTCTACCTTATCTTCAGTAATGTTGAATATAATAGCATCCATAAATGCCCATCATGCTGTCCCTTTCAGTATAAAGTCGGAGACTTCAACTGGTACAAAATGCAGCCGCGAGAGTGATTAAGGGTGTACCTCGGTGCACCCGTATAACACCTA
>JANHGC010001521.1:77386-88176 GCA_027560395.1 Boaedon fuliginosus | reverse complement strand
GGGGAGCGCGAGGGAGGCGTGTCCGCGGGTAGAGACGCGGCTTGGTGGGGGTTGACATCGCCGTTCCCGCCTCGCTCCAGCAACAACGCGGGCTCCCTTCGAAGCTCCGCCCCGCGTGAATAATGCTGCTTCGAGCTCGTGCGGCGCGCAAGGCGCTGTCCTCCCGGACTTCTCTCGCTGCCCCCCCCGCCACACCTTCCCGCCCCGCTTCTGCCACATCTGGGTCGCAGCCACAAAGGGCCGATGCGGGCGCAGCGGCCTCTTTCGAAGCCCTGGCGGCCCTCCTGGCCTCGAGTTGAAAACAAAAAGTTACGGGCTGCCCTTTCCTTCAGGAAAATGGGAGGAGGCAGCCTTTTTATTTATGGTGGTTGCTCTGTACGCAGCGAACGGCAACCCGCTTTGCAAGAAGTTGCTTTTCCGATTGGAAAAACTGAAGTGTTTAATAATTGCAGTGGGTTTCTTTATTTAAGGAGCCGGTGTTTTTTGTTTTGTTTTTTTAAAGACGTTTGCTCAGAAGTTAAAAATGTTATTGGTCTTAATCAGATTGTTCCCAAAAGGGATTTTTGGAGAGCAGGCACACTGAATTCCATGGGATTGATGTATATAGTAGACACACAGCCTCGAGTTCCCCTTGATCGGGGAAGAGGCGGGTATAAATCGAATAAAATAAAATAAAATAAATAAAAACCTGAGCTTGGATTAATAGGAACTCCAGAGTTGGCATGGACTGTTTTTAATTGTAGAAGCCAAAGTACTCTTTGCTGCTGCTAATCCTTGGATAGGGAGGCACTGCCACTTCTGTTCAAATGCAATTTTCCTGATGCAAAATAATGGGAGAGAAGAGGAAAAAAGAATTTCTTAGTCACTACTTTTCTCTGGATTCCGGTCCCCAGAGTATAAACCCCAGTATATTTTTCTAACAGTTAAAACTAACTGCTTTGATTTAGGACATGATTAAGGTTTTATGAATTCATTGCAGTTGAAGGTCCATGAAGCAGTTTGTTTGAAAACGTCCTCGCTTTAAAAAGTTCATTGTCGGGGCGCTTGAGAGAGAACAAAACAGGCAAATTGAGTCATTAAAAAAAACTTACTGATTTTTCTTGTCTTATTCTATCTTGGAATTATTTTGCTCTGAAACGTAGAGTGCTTCTCAGTTCAGGTCTGCCCTTTTTAAAAAACAGTCCACCCACCTTCCATTTATATTAAATTGTTTTTCTACAGTAGCACATTTGCAAGAATTTGTTTTGAGCATAAGCAGTAAAATAGGCAATTCGAGAAAATGGTGTTTAGGCTATGAACATTCTTCCCTGGTACAAATATTTTTCTTGCTATTGGAATAGATACTGCAGCAGGGCTTTGTGTTTAGCCACTGTATCAACATTTCCTTTAAAAACTCTTGGAAGAAATACCTTTCTGGGTTCAGTTCCAAGTAGGGAAATAGACACTGGAAACATGGAGGCTGTTTGGAAAGATGGTTTAATGGTGGACAGGATGACATGCTTTGGAGCTCTTGGGAAGAGATGCTGAGAGTCCCTGGGTTTTATACCCTCTCTGGCTTTGAACTTCCTGGGGCACAGGAAGAGTATCCTGATTGGTAGCTGTCAGGGGTCATAGCTAGTGTTGTAGGTTGTGTGTGTGCTAGGTTTGGTTGAAACTTGGTGGGTGGTGCAATCAAGGGGCTTTGGGCAATTCCTGTTATGACTGCCTGAAGGAGGTAGATCTTCCTTATGTAGAATAGTCAGGCCCAGGCCTTAATGGCCCATTAAGAAAGGTGGGAGGGCTGCCTCTCTGAGTTTCTACTTCTCTTTTAGGGAAAATATTCTGCCTTTTTAGTATATCTAAAATATTTCATTTTCCTAGGAGAGGGGTAGGTTTAACAAAACAATTCAGGGAACAAGAATAGATTATTAATTGTAATATATCACTTTCCATTTTATAATTTTGAAGTTGATTATTTGGATTTATTAAATTGATTGCTGTCCTTTTGTTCAAGAATTCAAAAGTGGGATACAAAGTAGTCACTCCTATTTTTCCCCACCACAATCCTGTGAGATAAATTGAGAGGGGGGATGGTGACTGGCCCAAAATTACCCTGGGAGTTTCTGTAGCTGAATAGGGACTTAAACCTGCATCTCCCCCAATCCTAATCCAACAATTTAATCAAGGCTCCACTGACTATCTTAATGTACAAACAAACCTCGGAAAAAGTATAGACAAAACAGTGCTGCCAAGAAAATAAAAAAGACATAATTAGGCTAATGAGAAGTTGTGTACATGTAGTCCTCAACTTACTGCCATAATGGAGGCTGCCTATTAAAATTGCAAGTTATTGCAGTTATTCAGCTTGATGTGGACCTTGCTTAACTGCCTTATTTAACCCCCATTCTTTCTCTCACAGTTCTTAAGTGACTGCATGTGTCATTAAGCAGAGCACAGGATGCCTCAGGTCGGGAAGACCTTGGGAGGGCCCCTAATGCCTTCCTCAGCCCATGAGGGACCATTTGGTCTGCTTCCCGTCCTTCAGGGAGTCTATAGGTCTTGAGCCTTATTTCCCAACCATTGGGTCCAATTCCCTCTTCATACCCCATCACCAATCTCTCACTTTCCATAGAGCTTGGGAGCTCATATTGTGAAAGGAGAGCAGGTTGTTCCACCCCTCAGTATTCCTTCAGGTGATGTGGCTCAGTCCCAGACATGGGTGCTATTTTCAGATGGCCATAGTTCTTTGGGACACTCTGGAAATGCTGCCTACTTGTGGGACAGGATGCTGAGGGGCAGAGCATCTTGCTTTCCTTTTCCATCACAAGTGCAAGTAAGCGAGCAGTTGGTGGGGAGGAGAGGAGAGTTTAGGACCCAGAGGACTGAGAACCATCCCAGGGCCTACAGGGATCAGCAAGGTGGAATGGATGGGAGATGGTTGTGGGGGTGTCAAGCTGTGTCACCCCGTGATTGATCATAAGGGTGAGTCTGCCTGAATTTTGTTCACACAATTACATGGTCCTGCAACAGCGATAAACTTCAAAACTGGTTGTAAGTAGATTTTTATGAGTCTGTCATAACATTGAATAAGTAGAGGATTATCTGTAGAAGGAAATACGACAAAAAAAGAAAGTTGAAGCAATAAAGCTGAGAAGGTTAAAAAAAGAGATCCAACTAATGGAAAATATTATTTGACTTATTCCATTTACTAGCAAAAGTTTTTATTTTTTATTGGTTTTTATTAATCTATATCTATAAAAGAACGGTGGGGTGTGGATGTGTGTTTGTATGTACAGACTTTCATACAAACTCTATACAAACTTTCAGTTCTGGACCAATCTACCTCAAACTTGGAAGATAGGTAGAAAAGCGTAGTAAGATCAGCACTGTTGGGGTCTCCAAAGGGTAGGGGGCCCTTTTGCCCCTTTTTTGGGGGGCAAAGAGGATACTTCAGTAACAAGCAGCAACTCTCTACTGAGCATGTGCAGTTTTCAAACTGGCTGAGGCACCATATTCAAAACTCTTGAGGCGCCATGTTTTATACATATAAATTCCAGATTTGCTCCAGCGGCAACGGGCCCAATACACATGGAGCAGCCCACCCCACCAAGTAAGGTCACCTATGATGTTGGAGGGGACATGGGGGCTTAAGAAGGCTTGCAAAT
This sequence comes from Boaedon fuliginosus, assembly GCA_027560395.1. Lineage (NCBI taxonomy): Eukaryota > Metazoa > Chordata > Lepidosauria > Squamata > Lamprophiidae > Boaedon > Boaedon fuliginosus. The sequence goes on along the minus strand of JANHGC010001521.1, from coordinate 84,532 downwards.
GGCTGTGGTCCAGTGCCCCTGTCAAGCTCTGGCTGCCTTTCCTTAGAGCTGACATGCCCTTGGCCTAGAGTCCAGCCTGCCCTTGGTCCAGAGATGCCCTTGCTGGAGCAGAGATGTGGGAGGAAGTGCCAGGGGCTTAAGAAGGCCCACAAATGATGTGGGAGGGGGCGCCGGGGACTTTAGAAGGCCTGAAAATGCTGTGGCTCAAATATACTTCTTAAAAAAAAACCCTGAGCAAGGCCAGGTAATCAGATAGGTAATCTATAAAACAGTTTACAGGATTCCACTCTCTTCTGAATTCAGAAGCAGGAGGGAGGGGATAATTTTTTTAGTTGATTCCCTTTTGCAGAGCTATCTAATTGAAAGAGTCAGATGAATCAGATGAATTCAAAGTATTCTGGAAATAACAATTATGGAAAAGTTTATGGGAGAAAAGAATAGGAATTATGATTTCAAAACATATTGCAATGGGATAACCCTGTAAGAGAATAATTTCCATCAGGATTTAAGGGAATCTACTCAGTTTCACAATTTCACAGGTGAAGGCTCCAAAAACAGTTGCTGGAAAAGAAATGGTTGATGAGTTGATTACAAGAAGTAATAGATCAAACACCAAAACAGAATGTTCTAATAATTATTCATGACTTTAATGGAAAAGTTGGAGAAGAATTTGTACTAAAACTTTTGAAAAATGTAGACTAGGAATTTGCAGGGCAATGGCTGATAGACTTATTTATAGAAAATGGACTGCTTGTTGATAACACATTATTTTAGAAATACAAGAAATGTTTTTATATTTAAAATTTTACAAATGGACAACACTGTAATCAAATAGATTACATCTTATAGATGGAGAAGTTGTCTGCTGAACTGCAAAACATAGCTAGGTGCTGAATGCAGATCAGACCATCAGCTACTAATCACAGAAATATACAACAAGCTGAAAAAGACTAAAAAGGGTCTAATCCCAATTAAATGTAATTTCAAACCCATTCCTAAAGTATGTAAGATTGAGATTGGAAACAGAATCAAAGATCTGGACCTTATGACAGAGAGCCTGGAGAATTGTGGGAAGAAGTTAAATAATTGAAAAAGGGGAGGCCAGAAAGAACATAATAAGAGCCAGATAGAAACAGAGAACCCATTGTATATCAAACAAAGCCATACAAATAGCTAAGGGAAGAAGACTGTTGAAAGCCAGAGAGGATCTTGGAAAACTGAGAATTTAATGCAAACTTCCAGTGGCAAGCAAAAAGAAATAAGGTGTTCCCCATCTGAATGAAGAGTGTGGATTAAAAGAGTAACAAAACTGAGAAGAACAAGGGATCTATTTAGGAAAATTAGAGAAGTCACAAGAACATTCAAACCAAGTGCTAATGCCATAAGGAACTGATATGAAGGAATTTATAATGGAACATTACATGAAAAAAGATGTTAGGAATACTTGGAAAGCTGTACAGTAAAATTATATCAGATAAACCAGTATTTCAGGCAGAAGAACATGAGGAGAAACCAGTTGTACTTGAGGAAGAAGTAAGATGGACCATAAATTACCTGGAAAATAGGAAAGTCCAAGAGGTGGACTGATCAATTGCCATGGAGTTCTGAATACACCACTCAATAACCTTCTGTGTTATGATGTAAAATATGAGGGATAGATTTTGCACAAGTGTAAGAGGAAAAAGATTGCCACCTTCAAACTATGTTGCTGGAGGAATCTGTTTATTATTCTTGAACAACCTGAAGGAATAAACATTCAGTAGTAGAGGTGTTGGGATTTTCCTATCCAGGGGTAGTACATGATTTGACCACTAAATGGAGATCTCTCAATCTCCATACCTACAAAGGTGAGGAGGGGCTTCTACCACATATAAAAGCCCCTGCACACCTAGAAACCCTGCTTTTTGTACCATGCTCCAGGGGTAGGAGGCCATGCAGGCTTGCATGTCCTCCATTACACCACTGGGCTAACACTTAGCCATTTACCTGCAATTTAAGACAGTACCAAATAAATATTTTTTTGTTTTGGAAACATCTGCCTTGCATCTGTGGGATAAGGGAGCATGTCCTAGACCGCTGACAGTCTAAATATTTCTAACAAGAGGACATTAAGTCTGAACGCTCACCAGAAACAAGGATCATGAAACAAAAACTTCTCATACTTTGAATAGATCCTAATGCAGGGGTGTCAAACTCAAGGCCTGTGGGCCAATCCAATCTGTGGGTTGCTTAGATCTGGCTCACAGGGCATGCCGCCTCCTGAGCTGTTTTCGCTGGGAGAGTGCTCGGGCCACATGAGCCCCCAACATGAGTGTTGTCGAGCAGGCCCCGCCCACCTGGGTCACGCCCATCCAGCCCCCAAGGTCAAACACAACCCTGATGCGGCTGTCAATGAAATCGAGTTTGACACCCCTGATCTAATGCATATATAGCAATGATGATAAATAATGCTGAACAAGGTGGGTGGAAGAAGCGATTGACAGCATGTACAGAGTACTGGAAGCGAAATGTATCAGAATAATGCAATATTGTGAAATAAACTCAAACAAGAGAGCCAGTTTGGTGTAGTGGTTAAGGTACCAGGCTAGAAATCAGGAGACTATGAGTTCTAATCCCATCTGAGACACAATTCCAGTTGGACTTGAACCAGTCACTCTCTCTGTCAGCTCTAAGAAACAGGCAATCGCAAATCCCTTCTAAAAAAAACTTGCCAAGAAAACTGTAGGGACCCATTTGAGCAGCCAGCAGGATCAAAAACTGATCTGAAGTCACACAAACAGAACGGAACAGAACAAAACAAAAGGAAAGGAAAGAAAACAAAGATCTAAACAAGGTTATGCTTTCTTTGTTAAGTCTTTAAATGTTATTTCTCTATATATTCTCTATATTTTAAGAGTCTTTTCTTCTCTGTATTGCTACAGTGAATCTTATTTACCTTACTCTTGTACTCTCAGGCACAGATTTGTGTAGAAACTTAATTTAGTGTAGTATATATAGCAAGTTTAAAAGGCACACGGTGGCTCAGTGGGTAAGATGCTGAGCTTGTTGATCAGAAAGGTCGGCAGTTCGGGGGTTTGAATCCCCAGTGCCACGTAATGAGTGAGTTCCCATTACTTGTCCCAGCTTCGGCCAACCTAGCAGTTCTAAAGCATGTAAAAACGCAAGTAGAAAAATTAGGGATCACCTTTGGTGGGAAGGTAACAGCGTTCTGTGTGCCTTTGGTGTAGTTATGCCAGCCACATGACCACAGAGACTTCTTCTAACAGTGCTGGCTCTTTGGCTCTGAAACTGAGATGAGCACCACCTCCTAGAGTCGGGAACCAACTAGCAAGTATGTGCAAGGGGAACCTTTTCCTTTATATAGCAAGTTTATTGCAAAGGTTAAGTTACTAGGCTAGGAACCGGGAGATTGTGAGTTCAAGTCTTACTCACAAAGCCAGCTGGGTGAACTCAGCCCTAGAAAACAGGCAATGGAAAACCGCTCCCAAAATGTTGCCAAGAAAACTGCAGGGATTTATATCCAGATAGTCACCAGGAGTCATTATAGGTGAAAGAAAAGAAAATCTTATCAATTTAGCCTCTCCTGAGTTTTTATTGTTTCCTTACTCTGAATTATATTGTATTTCATCTATTCTTATTTTTATCTGATGTTATGCTGCTACATTCCATTTCCCTTTTCTATTTTCCTACTCCTATTTTCTATTCTTAAAATCTTAAAATCTCTCAATTGTTAGGAAATAATTGTTTATGTGTAACTGAACATGCTCCTCTAGTGAGGGATGGTAACAGAGAGCTGATGACCTTCAGGAGACAGAGCTCCAGGTGGTCAGGTGGGCATTCCTTTGCTCTAGTTAGAGTGCCAAACTGGGTTATATGGCAATGCTTCATTTAATTATGAAAATCCTTTTTAGGGGAACTTTTCATTTTGCTACCACAGAACCTACTTAGTTGAGGGGATAATTCTCTATCCTTTTATGTGGGGTGCCACATACATCTAAGCACAGCCAAGAGAGTAGTTATTTCCCCTTTTCTGTTGTTATTATGCATCTGTTTGATCCCAACTTAGAAAGGAATCCAAAAACATTGGGGACACTGTTTCTTCCTTGGCGTTTTCTTTTGTGTGAATACCATTATTGAATCAGTGTATCTGAAATGTGATGAAAACCTAAAGGCATCATTAAAATGCTAACATTATTACTAAATCATGCAAAACAGACACTGATACAAACACAAGGCAGAGACAGGCAAGCTTTCATTTCCAACTCTTTCTGACTCTGCCACTGAATTTTGATTGTGCGATTGCCCCATATCAGCAGTGCATTCTCTCACTATTTCAGGTGGAAAATATAGAAAAGACCCCATTTTATAAGCTTTGCAAAAATATGCTTTCGAAGCAAAGAAGGGCACCCACTCCAAATTTATATCCAATAACCGGAAAATGTGCAGGACATGGCTGTATTCATTTGGGGTCAGTGCCCTCTCCCAACATTTGATGTCATCATCTCAGCCCTTGGCCTCCTCTTCCCCACCAATTAAATGCAGCTCTTGACCTCTTGATATTATGGTACTCTGGTGCTGCTTCTTGTATAAATTCTCCCTCTCTTGGACCTTCTAATGCAAGATTCCTCAGCTGGAAAATATACTGCAGTGGTATGCAAAAGACAATGCTTTTTAAATATGATATTAACAATTTCCACAGTTTTTCCAATCAGAGTAATACATTATGGAATATTCTAAAAGTGTGTAAACTTCAACATATTGCCAGAATATTATTCCATTTTCATTTAGCTATAGTGCATTCCAAAGATCTGGTTGGGGAGATTCTTTCCTCTTTTATGAAGTTACCATTATAAAAATGAACCGGAAGATTGCTATATAGGATAAGATAAAAACAGCATGAGTAAATACTTCAGGTCTGGTTGATACTCAAAGTGATTTGCAATCTACCGGATAAACAGCAGCCACTAACTGTTTGACGAAGGAACAGCTTTAAAGAGAAAAAAAATGTGCTGGAATTGCAAGAATATTTAGTAAAAAAAAAAACTGAGGGAAGGAATAATAGTGGAGACATAATATGCAATTTATATATTTATTTTACAGGAAACAATCTTGCTGATAAAGCTTTATGGGTGCCTTCATTATAACAAGTGTAATACGAAAATAAGATGAATAACAATATTGCACTATGTAAGTTGCTAAATGGATCATGCATCAAAAGGTACATTTTACAAAACAAGCCTGTAAGTTTATCATTTGAAAAATAAATTTCTTTAAGTTTGCCATTTAAGGTGTACATGAATGGGAGATGATATACTGTTAAAAGATAAGATGCTTATGTCAGTATAACTATTAAAAAGCGTATCTGTTTTGTATTAGACTTTGAAAGAAGAAAATAGGAATATGCACAACATGGAAAATGCATTTTTATTCAAAGTGAAAACCAAACAGTTTTAGTCAAAAGGCAAGTTGACTATGTTCTCAATGGAATAAAATTGGAAATAGCTTTAATGTCTGTATTCTGTATTCTGTTAGAATAAAACTTACATTTTTAGTATTCTAGCCATTTAAAATGGGAATTGGGGACTAGCTGTGCTCGTGTGTGTGTTTTGAGTGTATGTGTGTGTGTGTGTGCATTTTAATTGCTGTCCCAATCTTTACAGACCTGAACAAGGGAGAGCTATTCAATATACAGTAATATCAGAGCAGTCAATAATAATATTAGTAACCAGATAATCTATGGCTTATTGGACCATTGCTTCAGACATATTTCTTTACCTAAATAGAGAAACAGAATTGCCAGGAGCAAAAAAGCAGTGGGGAGTAGGAAAGACTTCCAATTAATTACCTGCCAACTTGACCATGTTTGACTGGTCTCCAGCAACTGATTGTGGTACCAGTCTACCTGGCCTCTGGAGAGCTAGAGCTGGACTAGTCTACCTGATCTCCAGCAGTTGAAGCACAAGCAGGTTTACCTGGTTTCTGGAAGGCTGGAATGCAACCAGTCTACTGAATCTGTAGGTGGTGGAACAGCAGCAGGGCAGCACTGACATGCTCACAAATTTGTGGAATTATAATCTCACAGAAGTCAAGGGTCCCAAATTTTGGACACATTCTATAAGGTAGTCCATGTGAGGTACCATGCTTCAGATATTGCCTATGACTATGATGAACTGTTTTGTCCAGTTAAAGGTTACAGATACAAGAGTTTTATGCATATATAGATGAAGTACTTCTTGTTATGATCACCTGAACATCAATAAGGGATAAGAGGTCATTTGGAATAGTACTGATTTATTTTTGTTTTCAGAAAACAAAGAAGATCAAGGCCATCCAATCTTCTGGTAATTACTTATTGGATTTACTAGAAAAAATAGGCATCGTGTCCTACCCATGTATCTTGTGAGGAGGTGGGTTCTCACAGCTGCTGTCTAGATTGTAGTTGGCTATTGCCTTGTGTTATCTGTGGTGTCCAGAAACATCTTTGAAACTCATAACCAGCACCTTGAATTACTCCTGAAATGATCATCACTATAGGGATTTTAAACTGAGTATTTTTCTGGACTAATAGGTTTGCTCCATCAGAAACCTGGGCACTATATTTTGTAGTATCTATGGCTTCCAGGTGATCTCCAAAGGCAGTCCCATGTAGAGTGCATGACAGTAGTCTACAATTCCACCTTCACTAAGACCACGATAGTCACTAATATAAACTAATGGAAGGATATGAATCCTTCCATTCCCTGCCATTCATTCAGAGCTGAAGGAGCTTCTTGGATAAGAAGTGAAACATCTTCAAAGAAAAACCAGAAAGTCCAGTTGCCTCTTGAAAAAAGCATCTTTGGGACATGACTTATGTACTTGCATCAGATGTGGCAATGCAAGTACTGTATGTAAGGATAGAATTTGCATGGTGATATCTCTATGATGTTCCTGTTGTCATTTTGGTATCATTGTAACTTGCTGGGAATACCTAGATGACTACCAAGTCTGTAGAAAATTTGGTCAGAGGATAGTGTATATGAAACTAAATCCATAGAGGAAAGCAATATGAAAACATTGTCTGTCTGCATATTTATATCTATCTATCTATCTATCTATCTATCTATCTATCTATCTATCTATCTATCTATCTATCTATCTATCTAT
>JANHGC010001521.1:9474-21254 GCA_027560395.1 Boaedon fuliginosus | reverse complement strand
AATTACTTGATAATAAAATCTGTTCTGAAAATGGATAACCTGGGTATTGTTTTATGTTCCAAATTTTAAAAGAAACCTTAACTGAATTACTTTAAAAAAATCCCCCACTTAATATCAACGTGTACCATGTGACCTATTTGTTTTGCATCCTTCATCTTTTTTATTTTTAAGTGAAGACCTCGGTTGAATCACATATTAGCTTTTTGTCACTTTATTTTAACATCAACTATACATCTTAATGGGATTCTTTACAAGAAGAATCGGCAAAATCTGTTAAATTATATTATTTATAATGAATATTCAATGTCATTTGCAAAATCCTGGGGAAAAAACCCTATGTAATAAACTTTATATGGAGATAATTGTTTTGTTTTTTTCATGCATAAATTTCTAAAATAGGGAAGTAAATTATAATAGTTTAATATACAGTAGTTAAATCTGTTATTTGGAAATGATTCTTGATGGTACAATTTTAACTTCTGAATCAAAAATTGTGAAAAGCTGCAGAATTATTTTTTTAGGAATGTAATGTAAAATGTGTGTATACCACAAAAGTAGAAATATAGAGGCAATCAAGGGAATTGATAATTGATACAAAAGATGGAAATTTTGATCATATTAATAAAGCTAAAAGTCTCACAATTGTTCAAAATACTAGCTGTCATATTGGTTCTATGTGGAATCTGATTTTTTAATATATCAATGTTATTCTTCATATCATACAGAACATAGTTTGTTTTTATATATTGTATTTGTATGTGTAAAGTGTCAGGACAGAATGCTCATCAACAAGGGTAGCATCTCGTTACCATTCTTAGCCCATCATTTTTCTCATACACAGAAACCTGGGAGAATCTGGGCCCAGATAATTTATCCCCACCTCCATCCTGAATCTTGCAGTTGTATGTACTTCTCCTTGATCATTCTTCTTGAATTTAATTAATTTTTATTACCACCTAGCCAAACCTTCAGTGGAAAATCCATTCCAAAGCACTCTCCAGCACTATTTGTGTAAAGTAATGAGCCCACATATGTTCACTCCAAGAAACCATTACAACACAACAATTTTAAATACCATATGACTAACAGACACTGCAGTATGATAAACGGCAATAGCAATAGTACTTAGACTTATATACCGCTTCACAGTGCTTTATAGCAGTCTCTAAGCAGTTTACAGAGTCAGCATATTGCCTCCAACAATCTGGGTCATTTTACTGACCCCGGAAGGGTGTTAGGCTGAATCAACCTGCTGGCAACCAGCAATCAACAGAAGTAGCTTGCAGTACTGCATTCTAACCATTGCGCCACGACGGCTCATAAAAGGGCAGTTTACTTGATTTAATAAATTTCCAAGCATTAACCCAGTCAGATCCACACAAATTACTGTAATAAAAACTGCCCTACGGAAGGGCAAATCCAGCAAATAAACAGCAACAGTAATAAGAATTGCAATTTTAATGGCAAGTAGCCAACAAGTTTTAAAACAATAGACATCACTCCGTGAGATCCCACAGAGTTTGGGTCCTGTTAGCTAAGCAATGTTGGCTGGCAGGACCGCAGGTGAAAGTCTCTGGGGCAGCACTGGCCCTCTGGAGTCAGCTCCCCATGGAGATCCGGACTGTCCCAAATCTGTTAGTCGTCTGCTGAGCTGTGAAGACCTGGCTGCCAGCGAGCTTGGAATCAATGACTCCCCTTGTATGAATGGATTGTATGGTTGTTATTGTATGTTTTGTGTTTTAAATAATTTTATAATTATTATTTTTGGATTTTTAGACTTTTATTTCTTGCACTGGCTCCAGTAGGCTTCTGGGTCCAATTCAAGGTGCTGGTCATTACCTTTAAAGCCCTACATGGCATTGGACTGGGTTACCTATGAGACCTCCTCCTGCCACCATTTGCCTCCCAGCGCCCTGTGAGGTTGCACAGGGTGGGCCTCCTCCAGATACCATCGCCAGACAATGTTGCCTGGCAATTCCACCAAGGAGAGCCTCCTCTGCAGTGGCCCCTGCCCTCTGGAATGATCTACCACTGGAGCTCCAGAGTGTCCCAGACCTGAGAACTTCCACAAAGCACTCAAGACCTGGCTGTTCCGGTGAGCCAGATTGGATTAACCCACCAAAAATTTGTAATTTTAGGGGGATTTTAAATGAAATTAGAAATTAGAACTTTTCCCACCTTGCTGGCCTTCCTCAAGGCTGCAAAGACCTGGCTTTGTCAGATGGCCTGGAAATGATGTGCACCCCCTTTGGATGTATGATTGTTATTTAGGTATTTTATATTGTATATTGTATATTTTTAACTACTGTTGTTAGCCACCTCGAGTTCCCCTTAACCAGGGAATTGAGGTGGGGTATAAATTCAATAAATTAAATTAAATTAAATTAAATCTAATCTGCAGAAGCAAAACCCTAACCCTAATCTTGACCCAGAAGCAATTTTCCAGTCAGTATTGACTGAGGTACAATCCAGCGGAAAAGTGTAGGAAGGAACGAATGAAGCAGAAGAATTAAGTGAGGAGGACACAGAAATTTCAGATAGTCATTTGCTATGGGAAAATGCCCAGGTATGCTAAGTGGTATAACCAGCATTGAGAGTATTTTCTCCATTTTCCTTCATAAAAGGAATAAGAACAGACTAAAATTGACTCTTTGTTTCAAACAGAATGATCAAACCAAGAGAAAACAATACATATGAATTGATTTTGTATGGTTCAGTATTATCTGAATCATTTCCCTGTGTTTCCACTATATGTGTTTCTATATGACATTCTCTAATAAAACCTATGCAATAAAATGAGGCAAATGTACATATTAGTACAGTTGTTCCATATGGTGACTCCCTCTGTATGTTGACCACTTTCCTTCAGTCCCTTGGGTGGTTGACTTTCAGAGGTTTTACTGTATATACATACATGTGCACACACATTTATTCATCAAATTTATATCATTCCCTGTCTCACAAACTCAGTATATGTGGTATATTCCTCTGCCCACCCATTTTTTGGTGGTTACTGACTGTCCATACCATTGTACAGAATCCAGAGTTACATATCGCTATACTCAACAGAGTTTTCCAAGCAGTTAGAAATTCTGTGGTTCAAGTACTATTTTTTTTTACTTTCCTAGGAGGCCACTGGAATTTGATGGTGTCGAAATATTTGCATTTCTTGACAAATATATGCTGAGCATCGCTAGAGGCACAGAGCTTAAATTCTTCAACATATAACCAGAGCAACCTAATACATACTCTTTCAGAGAGCTTCACTGATAAAAAGATCATGAGGTATGATTTGATGGGTTTCTTGTAGGTATAAATTATCTTAACTCAGTGTATGGAATAACATCTGAATAGATAATCTGGTGGAGCCTTCCTTTTCCTAATTTTATCATTGTCATTCACATACAAACTTTTTATTGAAGCAGATGAATTGCAGACAGGTGTATCAAAGAGAGAATATGTAACAAAATATGCATTCAATTAATGCTGGCAACCCCAAGGATTCTATTGCGATAAGTGGATTTTTCCCCCTGAAGCTTTATTATTAGCTTTATCCACACATGTATCATCTATATGTATAAAACTGACCATGGCTGTGTGTGTGTGTGACTATGTATGTTCCTTATAGGCTCCTACATGGAGCAACCAATCATGGCCAAGTTTTGTACACACATACTTTGCCATCCTGAGATCAGCACTGGAGTGGTCAGACCCTCCATGGGGGTGTCTGCACTCCTGAAATTGGGTCTAGAAGTCAAAATCCCACCACCACTGAGCAGCAAATTGCTACTCCGCATGTGCTATGCCTGACGCATGCTCACTATGGGACCACATTGGAACAACTGCCAGGAAGATGTTGCAATGGCTGGGGGTGAACAGGGATAGAGGAGCCAGCGGTGCAGGCACCGGGGCCATGTGGGACTGAGTGGGGACAAAGGAGACTGCACTGGGATGAGGTTGGAATTGCTGGGAGTGAGTAGGGCGGAGGAAACAGCGGTACCATGTTGGAACGGCTGCTGGGACAAGGTAGGAGGCAGCGGCAGAGGCAGGGGGACCATGTGGAGACTGAGCAGGGATGAAGGGAGGCTATGCTGGGCTCAACAGGAGCTGTGCAACAACTACACCCGGGCAAAGCTGGGTAAACAGCTAGTTGTCAATAAAGAAAATATATATTTGGGCTTTGGAATCTTGTTTCTAATCCCCATCCTAGAGGATTTCTGTATTATCAATCCCAATATTTAAGAATTTTCTTGCATTTCCTACTGGTCACTTTCCCAGTACACATATACTAAGGAACTTTATTATATTTTCCATGTAAATCTCCCCAAAGATGCTTATCTTGTAATGCTTAGTGCAAATAACCCAAATGGTTATGAAGGTCTATTTCCTGTTGCCATTATGCTGCCTTAAAAAAAAAAACTAAGCTGGAAAGGAAAGTGTAAAACAAATAAAATGAAAAATATCTATGTGGTGGTGTCTATTTTCATGATGGAGGTTGGTGATGAAACAAGACTTAGCTGAAAGCCAGCAAAGAAGCAGTGCTGTTAATCCCATTTTGTGTAAGTGCACAATTCCATGCAATTATTAGTAAAGGCTAATAATAATAAATTAGTGATAGGCAAAGGTAGCATTCTCAGTGCAAAGTAGCTCTAAAGGTAGCATATTCATTTTATCACAATTGTGGACATGCAGATTTTGATTGTCCTGAAACGTGACCACCATATGTGTTGAAAATATCTCTTTTTAGAATAATGTTCTTTCAATGATACACAAATATTAATTCCTGTTCAGATGCCTTCCTGAGCCAAATATGGTATTTCTAAATATGGATCCCTCTAAATAATTTTGAGACACATTTTCGAAGTGTTGTTGAAAATCAGAGAGTTGGCTGGCACTTTGTTATTTGGTGGGTCTGTATTTCAGGGAGGTTTTTTTTTTTTTAGTTACTTAGTAACTTCAATAACAAAAATAAATTTCCTTTGAGTTGGGCTGGAATTCAGATGCAGAAGAGAGGAGAGAGAAAGGGGAGGGGAAAGGAAGGGGAAAGAGGAGGAGAGGGAGAGGGGGAGGAGAAGGAGGAGGAGAGAGAGGGAGAGGGAGAGGAGAGGAAGTGGGAGAGGGGAGGGGAGGGAAAGGAAGAGGGAGAGGAGAGCTCTCCTGTCCATTCATTCATGCGGCAATAGATGGAGCTGAGTGTTGAAAGTTTAGGATAGTTGGCTGCTATGTGACTGCAGAAAAACATCTTCATTTTTTTTTCTACTCCACATGCACACACACACTTCCTTGGAAACTCAGCCAGGAAAATCAGATTGAAATATATACCAACATTTCAAAATACTTTGTCTACTTTACTCAAGGGCTGAAGAAGAAATATTTTAACATACATGCATCGTAAACTGGTTGTGCCAAAGATAGCAATGGTTTTTTTTAAAAAAACATTGAATCAGAAGCCAGATATGGCATAAGTGTTTGCCTTGTCATGAGTTTGTCATCATTCATTGCAATGAAGGTGGGTGGAATAATCCTATATTTGAATCAATTTAAGAAGATTTCGGGATATTTCAGCTGCTATAACTGGGACATTCCCTAGAATAATTCTGATACTTTTGCATAGAGTGATGTTTTTTTCTTGCCTGTGGTGTACTGCCCATCTTTCTACTTTTCAAGGAACAATAGAACATAATTTGGGCTTGGGCTTGGGCTTGTCTAAGAAACCCTTGCATGAAGAAAACCCTGTCCTGGCTGCTACCAATGCTTCTTTGTGGCAACAATATCTAATGTTGTCCACAATACACAAGTAAGCTTCCAAGTCAGCAAAATCCATATCTAGACCAGAAACCTAATGACTCCAGGGTGATCCATCCCCAATCTGCTTTTTCAGCCCTTCCAATGGTTCATCCACTGACAATGTAACTGAATCCACCCACCTTAGTACTGGTGATCTTCTTTTCCTCTTTCCTTTCACCTTTCCCAGCATTATAGACTTAAAAAGAGCAAGCTCTTTACATAATGTGTTCAAAATTGAATACTTTGAACCTGGTCATTGTCTTTCCACGTGATCCCACACAGTATGAAATGATGACTTTGTTGTCATTACTAAAGGTGATCATCCATCTTCAGCATCCTCTCTATATCTCTGCTGCCCAGTTTAGATACCTCCTTTAGGGACAACACTCCAAAAAATTGTAGATTTTAAAGCAAATCTTATGCCAGGTTAGGGCAGTTTGGTGTAACCTCTGCTCTGTTAGGACTGAAGCATACAAAATTTTAAAATGCCAGTCTTTGTCAGTCTCTGCTTCTTTCAGGATAAACCAAATGAAAAAAAAAGTGAAGCCAATGCAATACAATTCACATGTGTTAGATTTTAGCTCCTTTAATCCTCTAGCCAGCATAGTTTGAGATTAAGACCAGCATTTCTGGAAAGCCTAGGTAGGGGAAAACCAAATTAAGCATCCCTGCAAGCGCTAGTTAAATAATTCTGTGGTTTATGGAAGTAATGACATCTTATTCATAGATTCATAAAACAAAACTGGCCATTCAAATTACATGAGTGCCTTGGGAAACTGAGACGTAGCTTTAGCTGTAACAGCTATTTTTATGCAAACGGTCACCTTGTTCTGTGCATGGCTGCTTTATTTTTATGCGGAGGCTCTGTTCTTTTGACTCTTGTCTTTGCTTCTTTTTTCTGGTTCCCCATAGACATGTAATTTATAGAGATCACTAATTGCCAAAAAGTGTTTAGATGGATCTGAAAAATTGTGCTGTATGTTCCTATAACCCAAAAGTAAAGCTGAGCAAGGTAGAACGGTCGCATTTACTTGCGGAAGATCACACGAGGGTAGACTTTTAAAGAATCCCCAAAAGAAATTTCTTAGTAATTACTCTCCTGTATGGCTGTACACCAATAACTATTATTCTATCCCAGTCCTGATACTGTATATACAGTATAAACATGCAAAACAGCATGAGGCATCCCTTTCCATTGAAACACTCAACAGGAATTTTAAGGTGATACTTTCTAAGCCCTTTGGATCGTTCTATGGAAATGCTAAGTGCATTGTAATAATAACTATTATTATTTTTATACTATTCTTTTTCAAAGGAACCCATAATGCTATACTAAAAATAAAATCAGTACATTAAAAAAAATAAGATAAAGCAATCACACTGGTGGTAAAATGGAACAATGAAAAAGCTTGCATGTAACAATAAAAGCTATATTCATTCAGAGCCTCGGTGGCGCAGTGGTTAAATGCAGTACTGCATACTATGTCCAATTGAATCTCACCAGACTCAGCCTTCCATCCTTCTAAAGGTCGGTAGAATGAGGACCCAGATTGTTTGGGGGCAATAGGCTGACTCTGGAGAGTGTTGTAAAGCTCTGAGAAGCAGTGTATAAAATCTGAGTGCTATTGCTATCTATGTTGTAAGCCACCCAGAGTCCTTCAGGAGTTAGGTGGCATAAAAGTGTAATAAACAAACAAACAAACAAATAAAAGCCATAGCCAAAGAACATAATTCATACAACCACTTTGCCTAGTCCAAAGACAGCTCATTATCATTAATGAATCTTCTTTCTGAGATACTGTGTGCAGGCAATGTAGGATGTGCTGGAGTCCATCAGGAAGATGATATGCTCTGTGCAGGGAAATCTTGTGACTCCAATTGGTTCTGCGGATCTACTCTTTTCAGTCTTGTCTTTGACCTTTGTGACTACTCCACACTCCTCTTTTGACTGTAGGGAGACTTCAACTGTGGCTTGTTCAGCCAGTTATTTAATAAACTGGTCATCCTGGAGAATGCACATTTAGAAACTGACTTTGGTTTAATAGGGAGTTGAAAGTGTAGTTAAAAGGATTTGGTTTTTGTACTTTTGTAGCCTGTGTAGTTGCTACTCCCAAGCAAGTTTGACTTTTTCCTTTCTCTTCTCACATTAAGTTCTTAGTTCTCACATAAACCCTCACAGCTAGTCTCTTTATCACCTTTGACCTATCCACAAGTTTGGACCACCACTGCATGGCAGCCCTGTGATTCAACTATCTTAGTCATTGTTCTCACTTAATGATTGATAAGTCAAACAATCAACCCATAATTCCAGCAACTAATGCAATAAAAAATCAAATCAATAATGCAACAAGAAAGAAAAAGTAAAAAAAAAAGTAGTGTATGAAGTAGCTGGAGTATTGTGTATTCCAACTAGAGAAGGCTTTTCACAGGCTAAATGACATTATTGGAACTGGAATTTAAGCTATAGGAATATGGAATCAAGCTGCACAGATAGCATCTTAAGACAGACCTGTTTATATACTGTAAAAAGGACTAGAAGGTGAACAAGATTTAGGGTGGCATGAATAATTCCTGCCATCTCTGGGATAGGAGCAGGATAAAGCAACCTTTCAAAGTCAATCTGGATCTGGAGTAGCTGTTACCTTGCAAATAGTCTTGAGGAACTATCATACCTCCATCACATCAGCCTATCCCATGTAGTCAGCAGGGAAGGTATATGACAGGCTTGATCACTTAAATAATTTTGACCAGTGGGATCCAAGAAGAGGGCCTTCTTTGCTGTTGCCTTGCCCCATGGAATGCCCTCCTCCCAAAAGATGAGACAGGCCTCCTCACTTGTAAGAGGAGAAGGTGGTGGTCAGAAAGTCAAGATGGAGTCCACAACCACGTGATTAAAACCCTGCCACTTTTATGTGTATTGCAATGCCTTTAAAAAGGGGTGAGGCTTAGATATCACAATTGTGATGGACACCTGACTCATTTGATCCTTTGATTCCCATGTGCATGGGGTGGGAGGAAGTTACTCTTTAAAGTGACCCAGAAACAACTGGCAGCATGCAGATGAGTGGGGCTGCTCATCATCCTTGGCATTTTATTATCTGATACCTGTCTCTGAAAATATTAAATAATAACACACGATTCTAAAAATAGGCCTTCTGACTCCATGCCACTCTCTTCTTAAGGTTTCCCGGATGGTTACGGCTGTTGTGAGTTAACCTTTTCTGGCATTTCACCGATTGTAATAACTGCCTTGCCTGTGAATGTGAAAGTAGATGCCCTTTCCTGCTGTATAAACACATATACATACACTCACGTATCTCTCCTCTGGATTCTTCCTTGCGGGGCATTGATCTCCTTGGCAGTATGCAAAAACATTCAGTTGCCTGCGGAGGCAGTCAGAAAAAAATACTCTAAATAGCTCTGAAATTCATTATTTTAGTGCTTCCATCCGACAACCTTGCTTTATCCCTTCTCCTGGTGCCCTTCTATTCATTCAGCACAGTCTCGTCATACCAGAATAACTCAAAATATACAGCAATCCTTAAGCTAATCAAGCTTTCAAGATGCCGATGCATCCCCTAAATTTGACAACAGACCCAATTGTATTCATTTATCCTTTCTGAGCAGTGCTGTTGAGGGACGGAGTTTGTCTATAAATATTAGATCTGACAGTGCCATGCTGTTTTCATTTATCACTTACTTAAATCAGATGGGTGCCACTTTTGGTATATATTGCACCTCTCTGTTATGCATAGTCCTTTTCTTTCCTATTCTGGGAACAAATGTGACTCCAAATGGTAGAATGAAGAAATAATTGGTTGTTGATGTAACGTTCCATCTCTGAAATAATGGAAGTTAGGAAGAACTAGAGGGGAAGCACATCCAAGATCATGTCTAGAACATCAAACTTAAATTCACATTTGTTGCAGCTGCCCAACTCCAAAAGACTAATGTTGAACAGTATGTTAATTCAAGCATAAATCTCATAGTAAGCCTAACTCCCAAGCAAGAGGGCAGAAGATCCAGACTTTTCAATTTGGCAAGAGCTGGGAGTAGGTGATTGGTGTCATGGGAACATGGTTAGGTGAAGGTATAAATCCACAGCGGTAGAAGCCCTTCCTTTATCAAAGCTGTTCCCTCCACTCCATCACTTAGATCAGGGAAAAACCCAGCAGCTGTATTTAAACAATTAAGTTTGGTAAACTGAGCCTTGGTTAATTCTTGGGTGTTATGTGGACCTAACTGTTTGATTAGGTTATGATTCATTATTTTAGGTAAATCCACAAAATGGCCCCTAGGATGGCCCATATTACACTTCTGCTCCGTGAACTTCACTGGCTACCAATCTGCTTCTGAGTGTAGTTCAAGGTGATGGTAATATACTATACTTTTGTGTCAAAAGCACCAAAGCCCTGCTGCAGTGCCCACACCCTTTAGGACATCTTATCCTCTAAGGTTAGATCTGCCTTCACTCTCTTATCCTTCCACAAGAGCCTAAAGACCTGGCCCTACTGGCTGTCCTGGGAATCAGATGGTGGAATTCCATGCTGGAGTTGCCTGCTGGATTGATGGTAAACTCCATTTCTCCCCACCCTTGATCTCTGCTCTCTCCCCATCCATCAATTTGTTCTCATATAAATGTATGTTTTTGATTTTTTTCATTATTTATTTCATTGTTCTATTATTTTACTTCTGCTGTGTTTATACTCTTTTCATTTCTTCCTTTTTATCATTGTAAACCACCTAGAGTAGCCCCATGGTGAGATAGGTGGCAAATAAATAAAATAAATAATTGAGTTAAACCTAGGTGAATATAGCCTCCGTGTAGTGTGCTAGGGATGTACTCAAAATAGCGAGCAAAGCCAGGAGAAAAAAGCCAGGAGAGAAAAATGGAGGAGAAGGAGGACCAGCTAAATGTGATTCCTAAACCAATAGTAAAAATGAAAATAGACTTTATATCCATCAATTGTTGCTCTCGTATAAAGACTATCAATTCTATCTGAATAAAGAATAGACATATATAATAACTAGGAAAACACATAGAAATCATTGTCTTTTCATAACTCATCTTTGGCTTCTAGGGGGGGGAAATGGTAAATTCAAGATAACTTCTCTGTGAATAGAGGTGATGACCATGACAAAATGAAAAGGGAGAAAATGAACTGACCTTTCACAATTCCTCCCCAGACAAGGAGAGGACTGGAATCACCTACAAGTGCTTCTGATAGTGATTCCTCATGAGGAAATTGCAAAATAGCAGTCTCTTGTAGGTTTCAAGCACTGAAAGATGAGGGATCATCATCTTTGCCCAAACCATGGTTCACTGCTTCTAAAAAAAGCATAGGTTTTAATATTTCTTTTCTTAATCATGTTTGGAAAATGCTTATGGATTGCTTTTTGGAATTTATGAACCTTCATAATGGCACTTTTTACTACACTGGATGAGTTTCCTTCAATCCTTAGTAAAACAAGTTTTATTCAGGTTTGAGGCCTTAAAGAGCTATTAGAGCATTGATTTTGAAAATAAATAAATAAACAGATTAAAGGTCCAGGTGGATTTGAAATAAGGTTTTGAAAATATTTATAGGAATCTTTCCTGTGGGAAAGATGGGGCTATAAATGTTGGATACTAGAGGGAACCAGAAGGAATTAAATATACAACTAAAGGAGAAAACCCCTTAAATTTAACTTACTAATACAGAATGGAGCAGAATACTTTAACATTGAACATACCAAACCATTATTTGGGCAAAATGGACTCAGAAGTTAAGTTAAAAAATGTCTACTCCTATAGTCAGGCTGTATTTGAAAGATGACGTGGAAAAGGATAAAGCTTTACTGGTTAGAACTGAGTCTGATTTGAGTAATTCAAAAATGATGGGCTATGGAAATAGTATGGTAGGAGATGCTATGTTGTTTATTTATTTATTTATTTATTTATTTATTTATTTATTTATTTATTTATTTATTACATTTTTATGCCACCCAACTCC